>CABHPP010000253.1:7160-18482 GCA_902168425.1 Peromyscus attwateri | reverse complement strand
AGACACTATAGTATCATGGGATCCAGCTCCTTGCTGTAGACACTATAGTATCATGGGATCCAGCTCCTTGATGTAGACACTATAGTATCGTGGGATCCAGCTCCTTGCTGTAGATACTATAGTATTGTGGGATCCAGCTCCCTGCTGTAGACACTATAGTATCGTGGGATCAAGCTCCCTGCTGTAGACACTATGGTATCGTGGGATCAAGCTCCCTGCTGTAGACACTATAGTATCATGGGATCCAGCTCCCTGCTGTAGACATAGTATCATGGGATCCAGCTCCTTAAGCTTTTCCACTTTCAATCCCCTTTGCCTGAGCCATGTTCCCATGGTTCCAGACACAGGTATATAAAATAGAAATACAAATCAAGCATTTACTGATAATAAATCATAAAGAAATATATTTTTAAACAATCTACATACATATAATTTTGTCACGTATTAAAGACAAACGCGTATTTGCATACTGATGAGATACGCCTTTTTGTGAAGAATTAAATCGTAGATGAATATTGGACACTGCAGGAGCAGAGCATCTTAAACACTTGTCAGAGCTGACCTGTGCTGTGGTTTTATAATCTTCAGTGATGCGGCTGGTGCTTTGCACAAATGCATAGTACAAAAGGCAGAAGTATATTTAGGGTCATTTTCAAAGTTGTTGGAAACTCGGTCCGAATCCAAAGCCAAAACTCACTGATTTTTTTTTTTTAATGAAACTCAAGTCAGCAACTGAAACAGTTTTCTTTAATTAAACACTCTAACACAATACAATCCAAACATAACCTCATTTGATACTTGCAAGCTGAGGAACCATGGTAAGAAAATACTCAAACTCTGATTCCATAATTAAACCATGTTGTTTCGTGAGGGGCAGAAAGCATTGTCCATGATAGCAACAAGATCGCAGTCCGTAGCATGCAGCCGCCTGGAATCAGCACCGCCGAGGTGTTCCAGACTGAGCTGGCCTCACGAGGCTTGATGGCATGCACAGTGCCGAGTGTTCAGAACCAAGGCTGCAGCAATGCAACACAGTGCAACACACAGTGCAACACAGACACACCTCAGCTTCACTGCGTGCTTGTTGCTGGGTCTGATTTTGGTCACTGTGTATTCAGAAACTTCTTTTTTTTTTTTTTTTTGGAATCCTATATTCAGTTGCCTCAAGCCCCAGTGTGATAAACTAGGGTAGATAGTGTAGCTAGGGCTGAACCACACTAACACACACAGTGAACACACACAGTGAAGAACAAGCCCTGGCTAACTGCAACTGCCATGCAGCTGGAGTCCCAGCAGCTGGGACACTTATGCTTTCTCTCTGCAGGATTGACTAACTCACTTCTCTTCTCACTCAGCGCAGTTGCTGCCTTTCACTCTCATCCCTTCTCCATAGCACTCTCGGGTACAGTTTTCTGTTGTCTTGTTGAGCATCCGTTCAATGTTCATTCGCCCCCAAGAACTGGAAGCAGCTTCATGAGGACAATACACTCAGGTCCCTTTGGCTCAATACTATGTGCCCAGTGTCCAGCACCGCACCTAACACAGAACCCTTAAGAGTCACCAACAGAATAGACCAGGGGCATCTCCCTCCGAGCACCAGAGCTGTCCCTCTTCTACATAATCTCTAGGTGTCCTCAATTTTCTTTCTTCTTTCAAGCATTCTTTTTCACACAGCTTGTGCACCCAGAAGCTTCCAGCCACAATTGCAAAGTCTATTCTGGAGGACCCAGAGTTACAAATACAGGAACAGAAATGGATTCTTATCCTAGGAAAGGGGAGAAAAAAATATTACCATCCATATACTGAAAGCGGGAGCACATCTCCCTCCGTGAATAACAGGAAACGGAGGCACATTGTCATGCACATTTATGCAGCTGGTCATTTGCAAGAAATTGATTCTGCTCTCTTCTGTTGCAATTGTGTGTCTAGATTATTCCTCCTGTAACAGCATTTTGGCATCAAATGCCATTGGTCTGAAGCCCCCCATTCCTTGTTAACTCACCCTGGTCAGGGACTCTGTGGGTGAATGCGGACAGTTGGGTACCGGCCACTGGCCAGGTGTTCCATAGCAGCTGCCGCTCTCCTTCCTTTGTTTTTTTTTCTACCATGTCTGGTTTTAACCCTCATCTGCAAGGCCACTTTGTCTGGGACAGGGAGATAATTTAGTCTCCCGTCTGTTTGGCAGTTCCCTGATTACCAGCTGAGCCTGATTACACAGTCTGTGTGCCTGTCCCAGGACGCATGTGTACTGCTGTGCGGGAGGCAGAGGCGACGTCCAGTGCGAACTCCGAGCCTCCTTCCAGCACCTCTCCTGGCTAGGCTAGCTGCCATTCAATTCACCTAGGCCCCCAGCTCCAGATGCCCGGGTTAAAGTCAAAGCCGCTTGCACCTCCTTCTGTCTCCAACAGGGGGCGGAGTGCACAGACGGTATCGTGCCTGCAGACGCATCTACCCATCCCTAAGGGGATCCTTGTCTTTCTCAGGCTGCGTCTTCCTCGGTTCAGGAGTTCAACAATCTAGCTAGAGCTCTTGGCCATCACTTCTGAGGGGCGTCCGTGAGAGGAACTTTAGGTTTGGGTAAGCCAGACGTCTTGAAACAGACACTTGGGGATGCTGGTTTTGCAAAAAAACAAAACAAAACAAGAAACACTGACTCCCTTCCAACCCACAAGGCAACTAAAAGCGGGACCGAAGCCTGGCATCTCTGCCTTCGTTTCGTGCCTGCACTTAGGCTGAAGTCCCAGAGATAAACTGCTGTCTTGCGCCTTTCCTGTTGGCCTCCAGCTTTCTTAGTTATTTTCAGACCTGACGCCTTGTGCTCCCAGACTAACTCTGTACCACCGAGCTGAGTCCCCAAGACCCTTCACCTTTCCTCTTGAGTCACCTTGGACTCCAGGAAGAGTGAATCGTCTCAGGACCCGCCCCCTCACTCCACCAAAAGAGGCTGAGTATCCATGAAGGCAAGCCTGCTGCCTCAGTAATTAATAGCTTAGCTGTCGAATAACTTCAGACCACCTTGTGAGACTAGTTCTGAGAGATGAGAGTCGCCTTTATCAGTACTGCTTAGTTAGGCATCACTCTCGTCCTCTGTTGAAACCTAAACCCCTGTCAGGAGCCCTGAAGGCAGACTTGGGCACACCGAATCTTCTCATTTCTTTGTCTTTCCAATGTGGCCATACTGAACAAACCCCCTCTGATTTTCACTGTTACCTTCTCTTTAATTGGCATGCTAGGGATAGGCAGGCAAGTGTAGACCGTTGGGACTGCTGGAACCCAAGCTTTTGGCTTAAAATTTTTGGTAACAAGCTGGGCATGGCGGTGGATGCCTGTAATCTTAGCATTCAGATGGGAGAAGCAGGAAGGTCAGAAGTCCAAGGTCATCGCAGCTAAATAGTGAATTTGAAGCCAACCTGGGAAACAGGAAACATTGTCTAAAAACAAACAAAAAAACCAGAACATGAAAGCAGGTGCTGGAGAGATGACTCAATAGTTAAGAACTCTTAATGCTTTTGAGTTTGATTCCCGGCACCCATGTTGGGCAGCTCACTGCCTGTAACTCTAGCTCCAGGGCATCTGACACTCTTCTGCCTCTGAGGGTATCACATATGCTCGTGTGCACACTCACACATAGGCATACAGGTATACACATTAAAAAAAATGTCTTCAAACAAACTCTGATAACAATACCCCATCAGAGCTGGGTGGTGGTGGCATACACCTTTAATCTCAGCACTCAGGAGGAGGCAGAGCCAAGAGGATCTTTGTGAGTTCGAGGCCAGCCTGGTCAGGACAATGAGATCCAGGACAGGCACCAAATCTACACCAAGAAACCTTGTCTCAAAAAAAAAAACAGAAAACAGAAAACAAACCACAAAAAACAATACTGCACCAGGAGCTCTCATAATAGAGACAGGGACAGGGAAACTCATGCTCACAGTGAGGTCTCAGGGAGACTAGTTTTGAATGAGGAAGGGAAAGCTTGGGAAGGTTTCTCATTGTTCTTAACGGGATAACCCAAAGAGAGGTAAAAACCAGAACTGTGAGGTGGGAAGAACAGTCACCCTGTTCTGGATGCTGGGAGAATGGCAGGAGATCATAGGTGCCTGGGAGGCTCCCTGGGAAGGTCTGGGGGGATGTGGAGTGGAAGAGCAGGCCTAGCCAGGAAAGGTGCTGGAAGGAGGCTCGGAGTTCGCACTGGACGTCACCTCTGCCTCTGAGTCCACCGTGAGGTAACTGGGGTTGCAAGCACCAACACCTGTGTGAAGGTGAAGCGGGTCATGGAGCCTCTATAGGAAAATATCACTTCTTTCTATGTGACAAATATTTTTCCTGAAACCTAAGTCACATTATGATTAAGCCAAAGGAGATTACTTCTAAAACCCCTTATCAGAAAATGAGCTTAGAGTATGACCTTGAACCATTATTGAAGGGAAAGCTGTGCAGACATCCCCTAAGCTCTTGCTGTGTGTTGGGACACTGGGGAAAGACTTCTAATTCGGGTAGAAAGGCATGAGGACCCCACAGTCTGCTTGAAGCCTCCATCTAGCTAAGAATCAAGAACTCCAACGCACCTTAATTCTCTAAAACTCACCAGAAACCCGTCCAAGTCCCTAGTGGTTTGTGGTTTTATCTTACCTGGTTGTAATGCCATCTGAGACACCTTTGGAGCCACCCTACAATCTCAGTGGTCAAATGGGAAGAAAGGTAGAGGAGGAGAGGGTCCTTTAGAAGCCCACTGAACAGTGAATCCCCCAATGCTACCAGAATCCTACATACGGTCACCACTGGGACACATAAGCAGGACTGTCCTTTGAGAAGCCTACAGCCAGCTCTCACCTTACTCTCCTCCCCAACACTTCTAACCCCTGTGTTTAAGAGCTATGTTTAAAATGTCTTTTAATAAGTCCAGCTCCGCTTCATGCTGGCCCTCTCAAAATTCCTTTTTCGGGCCAAGTCAATGACCTGGCTTTACTTAAGTAGGGGTCCCTAAAAGAGTAAAGGAACTCTGGTGGCACTTCTGTGCGGTCTCCCACTGTGCTGGTGTGGCCACTTGCCTGTGCCCACTTTATCTAACCCCTAAAGCAACTCAAGGTGGCGGGCGTCATTTTTATCATTGTTGTACACTAACTAACGAGAATGCCTACAGTGAATGCCTGGGCCTTCGGTGAGCAGTCTACTTTGAAGCAGTTCGACCCCATGTAAAGAACTACCTGTCATTTGGGAGACAGGATCCTGAATTACAGGGTGGGGAGCCACAGGGCAATGAGCACAGGGACGTCTAATGTGTTGCTGAAACCCTCTCTTAGGTAAATAGATACAGAAGAAACACTGCCAGGACAGGGTAGCACTAGTCATAAATGGGACACTGGGACACTGGAGTCCTGGAAAGGCCAGGCTGGCAAGTCACAATTCCTGAGGAGAGGCTTTTGAGCAACCTGTGCATGGAAGGAACCAAGCCACACTGAGTGGTGGGCTCTGGAGACAAAGGGCTACCTGTGTGCGTCGACGGATGGCCTTTGGCAGGTCCCCATGGCCCAGAGTCAAGGCTGTCCAGTCTTCCTTGTGCTTTCAGCGGAGGCAGGGGACTAGGGCAGAAGGTTCAGAAGTGAGGTTCACAAGGCTTTACACAATCGTTGCATAATTGACACAGGAGAACCTATTGGCAAAGAGAAAGGCTGGAACCTTCCTCCACCCCTCCCCTCCATGCCCCCCTCTCCAGCCCTCCCCTCTACCCCTCCTCTCCACCCCTCCTCTCCACCCCTCCCTTCCCCCTTCTCCACCTCCCTCCCCTCCATCACCTTCCCCTCCACCTTCCTCTTCCTCTCCATCTCTCTTTGCCCGGGCTAAGCAGAACTGACTGACTGATGAAGGGCAGAGGCACTCCAGTGTCTGAAGGTGACCTGTGACTCATAAGCAAAGCACATCCCCATGGGTGAAGATTTCAGATGCTAATGAGACGTGTGATGCATGAAATTGTGTGTAGAAGTACATATAAAGACAAACCCCCATCCTCGACAAATGACCTACCTCAAAGCCTTTACCGTGTGACATAAAGTGCCCACAGTTCGGACAGCACTGCGTCTGAGCTACTAAACTGTTTCTCTGTCCTGGCCCACGTCTTCCTCCTTGGAAAAAAAGTGTACCATCTATTAATAAGCAGCCTCTGCTCCTACTAATGTCCATGTGTCCTTATCCAGTTCCTTGTTTTGGGGCATAAGAGTGTGGTATTCCCCCAGAGGGGCCCTCTGAACCCTAATATCCACTAATATCCCGACCACCATTCACAGAACACCTCCATGAACTCAGAGACTATAAATTTAATTCCCTTTCTTTAAAAAAAAATTTAATTAATTTTTTATGCGTGCGAGTGTTTTGCCTACATGAGTGTATGTGTACCACATTCATGTCCGGTACACAAGGAGGTCCGAAGAGGGCATCAGATGCTCTGGAACTAAAGTTACAGGTGGTTGTGAACCACAACATGGGCGCTCTAGGGTCCTCTGCAAAAGCAACGAGTGCTTTTAACTGCTGAGCCATCCTTTTAGCCCCCTCCCTTTTGGTCTTTTTGCAAGGTCGTCTAATGACAGTGTCTGAGTTAGGGCTTCGGCTACTGTGGCAAAGCCCCACAGCCAAGAGCAACACGGAGAGGAAAGGGTTGATTTCAGCTTAAAACTCTCAGGTCACACTCCATCCCTGAGGGAAGTCAGGAAAGGAACTCAAGGGACAGGAACCTGGAGGCAGGAAGTGGAGCAGAGGCCATGGAGGGGTGCTGCTCACTGGCTTGCTCACCATGGCTTGCTCAGCCTGCTTTCTTACACCATCCAGGACCACCTGCCCGCTGGTGGCACTGTCCACAATGGACTGTGCCCTCCCACAGCCACCAAATCAAGAAAATGCCTCCACAGACTTGCCTACAGGCCAATCTCATGGAGGCATTTTCTAAATTAAGATTCCCTCTTCCGCCGGGCGGTGGTGGCACACGCCTTTAATCCCAGCACTTGGGAGGCAGAGGCAGGCAGATCTCTGTGAGTTTGAGGCCAGCCTGGTCTCCAAAGCGAGTTCCAGGAAAGGCGCAAAGCTATACAGAGAAACCCTGTCTCGAAAAAAAACAAAACAAAAACAAAACAAAACAAAAAACAAAAAAAAGATTCCCTCTTCCCAGAGACGTCTAGGTCCAGTCAAGTTGACAAAACCCAACCAACACAGTCTCCCAACCCCGGGTACAAGGAGATCTTTACCTGGCTTGTCCAAACACCTAAGACAGCGCATGTCTCCCAGAAAGCAGACGCCAAAGCTGGCCTGTAGTAAAGACCCTGACCAGACCACTATCAAATCTCTGTGAAAAGTGATGCTATACCCTACCATGCTGAAGGCATCACCCTGGAGGCCTCCATTCCTGGGCTTTCAGGCCTTTCTAACCCCCCTACCTAGCTGCCGAATCTTGTAATCCTCTTTCTGCCCTTCCTGGGGTCCACAAATCCTGTGTGGTGAGCAGCCATCTGCAGAGTCATTTTTATGTGGCTTCCCCTCCCCCTTCAGATAAGTAACAAAAATATTAAACAGGACTAAGTCTGACTCTGCCCCCCCCCCCGCCCCCCCCCCCTCGCTGCACCCCGCCGGGTGCCTCCCCGTGAGATGAGCTGCCTCTTATCACTGGCCTTTCTTCCTTGCCGTTGTTTGTCCAATTTATAGTCTGCTCTCAGCTGGCTAATCTGAACTGATGCTGGAAATGAAAATGTCGTGAGCTACTCACAGCTTCCCCAGCAAAAGTCCGAATCCTTTCCCAGTCAGCAGGAAGCGATCCAGGCAGAGCCTGAGTGGCTCACATTGAGCATCAACCCCACTTGAGGTCATCCGGGACGTGGACCGTTTCGTTTCTAACAGGTCACTTGGAATGTCAAGTTCATGGTTTAACAATTGCTCACCAAGGATGAAAAGTGTCCTCGGTCTCCTTTCGATCACAAACTCAAACTGGGGCCTTATGACGTGAGTAAAGCAAGCTGACCTGGATAGAACAACAAACTCCCAGAGATGCTTGCTGCAAAGGCAAAGGACCGGTTACCCTCTGGGAAAGCTTTGTCCTTTGAGACAAATATCCCAACCCTCTTTGGGGACCCCAACCATAAAGAGGCCAGGCAAGGCCAGAGGGATGGCTCAGCAGGTAAAAACACGCCTGCTGTACAAGCCTGAGCTCAATCCCTGGGACCCTTAGCGGAAGGAGAGATGCAGCTTCTGAAAGCTGTGCTCCGATTTCTACCTGTGCACTGTGGTGCATGTTTACACACACACACACACACACACACACACACACACACACCACCACCACCACCACCAACAACAACAACAACAATAACAATAGTAATAATAAATACAATATTAAAACTAAAAATGAAAGAGGCCAGTGTGTGTGTTGGGGGCCTGGATCTTTCATTGTTCTGAAACCCTGGGAAACACCTCATTTCTAAGCCTGTGCCCTGATGCTGGAAGGTGCTAGAAGCATAAACGCACCTCTCCTGGGGTGGGTGGGCTCTTTTTCCTTGCCTTCCTGAGGAGTTCAGGCATATGACATTGGAAGCTCATGCCCGTCAACCCCTGAGAGGCAGCTTTTCCCCCAGGGCCCTCATCCCATCAGTGAGGACAGACAGACTGAAAATCAAGAGGACCGACAGCTCTCTAAGGGAAGGGAGCCTGCCTGCCCCTGAATCAATCCACCAGGAGGGGCACTTTACTGCCTTCTGTGAAACCATACTCTCTCCTTCCAAATTTCCTGGGATTCTCGGGCTTCTAGAAGGATAGTAAAGGGAGAGATTTCAACATTTAGACTGTATTTTTAATCTTCTGTGATTTTTTTTTTCTTGGTCAGGAATATTATAACAGGCAAGAGCACTCACACAGAGAACTTAAATCACAATTCCTGTATCACAGTGAAACAAAGAACTTGAATTACTCTAACTCTTCATCCTTGAGATTTTAACTCTGTTACATAAAGTGTAAGACCCAAAGAGTTCACAGAATAACTTCATCTTTCTCCACAAACCTATTGTTTGTGCTCCTAAGATATTAGACATGATGAAAGAATGTCTAAAAAGAATATATTTAAGTAAGGTATGTGCTGCAGATTGATGTATTTTATTTGAATAGTGATTGCCTGTGTCGTGTGTTAGGTAGACACATGGGTGGGGTGGTCTCGTGGAGGGCGGGGGCGTGTTTATAAAACCATCCACAAAGGCAACCTCTGGTTAGCCGGCTCATTGATATGGTGATGTGTGGCCTGAGCACGGCTTCCTTTGTATCTCCTACTTAGGGTCTCAATGGCAATGGAGTGGGAGCTGTCCCTCTTCTGAGTCCCCGAAGCCAGGCTGTGTTTGTGTATTGGGAGAGTTAATGAGAACAGAATGCCTTTCTTTTCCCAGCTTCCCCAACCCCATCTGTTCAAACAAAAGGCTGAAAGGGAAAGAGAAGGAGACCCTGCTGGTCAAGGGGGGAGGAATAATAACATATATCCTTGGGCAACATTTCAGCACATGCAACCCTTTTTCCGCTGTGCTTAAGCTTTTGTTCAGACAAAAGGAGTCAGGCCAATGTAGTTTTCATTTTTTTAAAAACCTTACTTTAAAAAAAAAACAAAAAACCGACATTAGGCCCAAAGGCTTAGGTTATCTTTTTCCCCCTCCAGTGACTACATTTGTAAGTCTAGATTGGAAAATGGAAAACGTAAAAAGGATGAAGAAAAAGCAATTTGATTGTAGTGAAATGTACAGGGTAGCCCACCTGTGTAGGCTGTTGTACAAGACTAATTTCATTTCCTTTGCGTAACATTCAAATACAACCAATGAGAAGGAAGTACTTCCCTTACTTCCCAAAGAGAGTCTATGAAAACTGCGACTTCCAGGGCTAAGAAACAGTTTCTCCCAGTCAACGTCACAGAAGAACTGCTAGCATCCCAGCCCGTCAGAACGACTCCCTGGAGCCGTTCCTTGAGGTTCCCTGGCTCCGAGGCTATCAGAGGCCACTCTTGTGGGATTACGTCACAGGCCTTGCTAATGCTCTGCTAACCACCGCTATCCACTATCCATCAAGGCAGGAGAAGAAACGATTTCCTGGCTTGAGATCATCACATTTAAACTGCAGCCAGTTTAGGTCCTCTCCCCATAGATGGGAAAGTGACTGCCATCAAACAACTGATTTTTTTTTTAAAATCTGTATTACAAAACTTACATTTCAAGCTGGTCATCCCCACAGCTGTGCCCCGTCACAGATACGCAGGCTTGTCTTTTTCTCTTTTCGGGGGAAGTGTATAATGGATTCTCTGCTTTCTCTCCAGTTAACTCTGAGGGTTGCATTCTTTTGAGAAGAGACACACCAACGAAGGCCGTCAAAAAGCTAAGATGTTTAAGTTCCTACACGTTCAGGAATGGGAAGGGCTAGTATCTTTGGAATAGTTTTAGATATCTTTTAGGGTTTTGTTGTTGTTGTTGTTGTTGTTGTTGTTTTTTGTTTGTTTATTTTTTGAGACAGGGTTTCTCTGTGGTAGCTTTGCACCTTTCCTGGAACTCACTCTGTAGACCAGGCTGGCCTCAAACTCACAAAGATCCACCTGTCTCTGCCTCCTGAGTGCTGAGATTAAAGGCGTGCACCACCACCGCCCGGCTTTTAAAGAGTGAAAAAAGAAAAAGGAAAATTAAAAATGTGAATTTTAAGAAATATTATCATGAGACTGGAAAGATGGCTCAGAGGTTAAGAGCACTGGCTGCTCTTCCAGAGGACCGGAGTTTGATCCCCAGCACCCACAAGGCAGTTCACAAGCAACTGTGACTTATTCTTGGATCTGATGCCCCTTCTGACTTCTGCAGGCACCAGGCACAAACACGGTGCACAGACACTCATACACATAAAATAACACATTTTTAGAAAAGAAACATTATCACAAGATCTCCTAGGAACTGGCATCATCCAAGGAAGTTTCGAAAGGAAATACATTTGCGACACTGGGAGCCAGAGTGTGGCTCCCTCTGCGGGAGGCCCATCAGCTGCCAAGGCAGCAAACCAGCCCAGGAAACCTGGACTGTGTGGTCTCTGAAAACAGAAGACTCAGAGTTGATGAGGGAATTTGGGAAGTTCAGTAAAGCACATCTTGACCATCTTGGTAGAATGTTTCCTCAGAAATGGTCAAGTTAATTGCCTTGTCAACAATCAATTATGCATACAAACAGACGGGGAAGCAGAGAGAGAAAGCCTAAGAGACGACTGAGCAAAACGTCATCCTCAGCTTTCACATTCTCTCTCTCTCTCTCTCTCTCTCTCTCTCTCTCTCTCTCTCTC
>CABHPP010000252.1:0-34344 GCA_902168425.1 Peromyscus attwateri | reverse complement strand
TCCTCAAACCCTAAGTACATAAGACATCTGGCTATGAGCTTCCGATCTGGTTCTTGCAGAAGTTCAGAGTATTTGTCCAACAAGGAGTGGATTCTCTTCATCATATCAACAGCTATGCTTAAGTCTTTGGTGGTTTTACCTTGGCACAAAATATAAATAATAAAATTGTTGTAAAAGCTATCAAAATAACAAATGTTTATTAATAAAGATCAATTACCTAGCCTATCAATCTTCACTACACTTATTGAAACTCACTGTGTTACTCACCATCAATGGATATTTGAGAATAGAATAGAATAGATATAAAATAAAAATCTTACAGTTCACAATTAAAATTTTATTAAAATTGAAGTTTGTAGGATTTTATGGTGAATTATAAAGACTTTCTGTCTCTTTTTGCCATGTCTCCTCTGTTAAAAAAATAATTGCATGATTATTAATATAATATTATAATCTTAGCAACATTAATTTTGCCCTATTTTCCACAGAGAAATACTGGCTGTGAGCCCTGATTCCATTCGCTCAGTGCAATCCACCTCTTCCAGCTACCACATCCAGACTCTGACAACCTGTCCACTTCTCCGGCATCACACACACTGTTTATTTCTCCCGCTGCAGAACTCTTCGTTCTCACGCCTGTTTTGGTTCCACTTTTCCTTTAGTTGGTACCCACTCTCACCTATTAAACAGGTACTACCAATCCCATCTTGAAAGCTATCATACAAGAGGAAGCCAAGGAAAGGAAACAGAGGTCTTACTCTCCAGGAGCACTTGGTTCACTTACACAGTATATGACATGCGATTGGTTCACACTGAGCATTAGAAACTATAGACATTATATGGGGCTGATTCCTGAGGAAGTCTTTATGGAAAGATAGTTCATGAACTGGATGTGGAGGATAGCTAACACCTGGTTGTATGAAAAGTAAGAACAAGAGCTTCTCTGGCAGTTACTAATCTTAATTTCTCTATCCACCATGTAGTTCCAAAGATTCCTTATTTATGTCTCTGTGGTACTGGGGATTCTACACACCTAGGTAAAAGTATGTGATTCCTGGTCCTCCTTGTGGTTAAAGTGCCCTGTGACTAAATTCTGACTAAGGATATCTGAGTATAAGATTTTGGTGGCCAGGAAAGTACATTAAAGGAGAGAGAGGGCGGTGGAGAGACAGGTCAATGGTGAGCATAGTTGCCACTCTTAATGGAGTTGGGTTCCCAACAATGATGTCAGAAGCCTCACAATCACCTGGAACTCCAGCTTCAGAGAATCTGATGTCTTCACCTGCATCATCTGTGGACACCTTACACACACACACACACACACACACACACACACACACACACACAAATAAATAAATAAATAAATCTGAAGATACTTCAGTGTGCAGATGAAGAGTAAGACAGAGCTATGTAATTGACTTATAAAAGGTCACAACTCTGGGCATAGGCACCAGGATATTGAACTTCTGACCTTTCCTAGAAGTACTTAGTTCCTTAAAAGACTGTCTCTGCTTCTACCACTAACCATGGGTCCTGCCCAGTTTCTCGATGCTGGACAGAAGAACCCAGAAATCCCAGCTGGGACTCTGCTATCTGTCTAAAGTACCTACAAGCAATCTCAAATGAAATAAAGCACTATATTTTTTAAGTCACTCTAAATTCTGATCTCTGTTGGTAGTATCCAGCTGCAAATCCTGATTCAATGTCTTAGTTGGAAAGAAAGATAAATATATGCTAAGGTAAATCATATACCTCTAACCAGTTTACACATCTCTACCTAGGCAGTCCTACTTTATCCTTATCATCCTCTTTCTATGTCTTATCTTATTTCCTTCCATGGAAATGTAAAGGAGAGTACATGGAATAACCTCGCTCACTTTGGAAGTCGTCTGTATGGTAGGGGTGATCAATGTTGAAGTCTGTATGGTTGATGTTGATTGTAAATTTTACAAGATCTGGAATCACCTGGAGGATGGGCCTATGAACATGCTTGTAAGGGATTATCTTTATTAGGCTAACTGAGGCAAGAAAACCCATCTTCACTGTGAGTGGAATATGATGTAACCAGCTGCTTCAAACTCCTGCTACTTTGATATGCCCTCACTAACAATCAACTGTCCCCTTGAGCTGTCAGATAGAATAAACCCTTTCTCCACTAAGTTGCTTTTGTCAAAGTATTTTATCACAACAACCAACAGGAAACTAACTTAAGAGGCAAACATAAGCACCAACTTATCCAGAAAGAAAATGTTTATACTTCGGAACTCTAAAGTGGATGACGGGTTCTTGCTCTGTGCCGCATTGTTATTGGTTCTGTTAACAATGCCCTCTTCCTGGTCAGCAGTTAGTTTAAACCTATCTTTAATTGTGCTTACGAATGTGCTATGTCTTTGCTGTTGGCCACCTCTCTGAGACGTCATTGCTCATTGATAAAAACAGAGGCAAAAAACCTTTAGGGGTCCTACTATACAAATTTCTGGTTAGCAGGTGACAAACCACCATCATCACACCACTGTGAACTCTCTAGTTCATCAAGGTAAGCCAACAGAACTACATGCCACTCACCTTCAGCTCGGCAGTGCTCCTTCCATGCCTTCAAGCCAGCCATTAACCCAACTTTTTCAGCCTGAGCTTTCACTGAATTACTTTTACATGATTTCAAAAACTCCTCCAGCTTCTTCATCCCAGAGTTTAAATTCCTTTTCATCTCCTTCTCAATAGAAAACGACAGGGTATTCCATTTTTCCTCTTCTTTTTGTTCTTCCTTGGCAATTAACCTCTTCTTATTCTCTCTAGCAATTATGTCAGCCTTGGTCTCCTGCCCAAATGGAAAGAAACATTTCGTGACAAGATAGAACTATTCCAGATTAACATTTCATGAGTGAAATGATATTTTTAAGTATGCACTGATGATTTTGACTATCATCGCCTACTTGAATAGTCATAAAAATATGTTTTTTAATTAATACTCTGTTGTTTGAAAACATAATAATTCAACTTGGTGAATATAAAGACTTGTTGTAGAATCTCCTAAATATCTATGTAGTGTCAAATATAAAAGGGTAAACGTAATTCATGTCAAAGAGACCTAGCAAAGAGTCTTTCATATCTCCATGCAGTGATATCTGCTATCCTCTCTGGGACCGCATTTCTGCTGCCTTCTCTACTAAGTCGCCTTCCTACTCCCTACGTGATCATGATGATCCTATCATGAATCACTCTCTGAATCTCATGCCTAATGATACTGTATCACTCCCTTGGCAAGCTCTATCAAACTACTCACCAAGGTTTACTATACCTGTACCTACATGCACCATTCTTCCTCCCTAATCTGAGATCTTGGAGATAAAATTGCAGATTCCCTAAGCCAAAAACATTTAGTCCATAATGTTTATTGAGTGAATAAAAAACAGGAGCTGAAAGCAAGGAGTGAATAGGGATCATCATATATACAAATGATTTGCCTTACCTAAATAAGTGTTTTCAAATGATTTAAATATAATATGGACCCTCTTTTACTGTGGTTTTATGAACTCTATTTATTTTATTTTACATGGTCAAATTAGAGGACCAATGACATGGTTCCTCAGGTAAAGGTGCTTGTCTTGCAAGCCTGAAGCTCGAGTTCAGTCCCCAGAATCCATGGAAAGGTGCAAGGAGAGGACTCCACAAAGCTTTTTCAGGCTTCAATATATGTATCATGGCAACCCCCATTGAGCTCCACACACACACCATGGCACCCACCACATATACTCATCATACAAACACACAGAAAAAATAAATAATTTTTAAAGGACAAATTATAGAATTATGTTGACGAAAGAATTCTGACAAAAACTTTCCATTATTTAGGTTAGTCAGGGGATTAATATCTAAACATTAATCTATAATAAGGTCACATTTAGTTGTCACATTCTCAAATTATTTAATTCCAATCAATAACATTTGTGGTTTCTGAACATTTAAACTTTCAAGTAAGTGTCCCATATTGACCCATTTGCCAAAGTTTTTCTACACAGAACAATGAGAAGTCTCAGACTTTGGTCAAGTACAATGCTCCCTTTATCTCAAATGTGAAGATTTATTACACTGTTGGTCACAGAGTACATTTATAAAGTACTAATGATGTTGAATGTCCTTGATGACTCATCTAATTTTTAAGACTGGGAATGGTGAAGCTTATACTTCTTTTCAGTCTACTTGTGGTGTATGGTGAGAATTTTTGCCAGTTTGTTATTTTGTAACAGAGAGGGAGATTGCCAGAGAGAGGAAGAGGAGAAGGAAGAAGAAGAGGGAAAGTAGAAGAGGAAGAAAGGAAGACTGTTCCTCCTCTTCCTCCTCCTCCTCATCCTCTTGATGTTCCTAAATGAAGAGGCAAAGGTTTGACCAATTTGGATATAAAACTGAACAGGTCCTGACCTCCTAACAGAGAGGCAGTGACAGCAAGTGGAAGCTTATGAGACTTAATTTGATGAGGCAGGCAAAAGCTGAGCCAGTCACCACTGCTCAGCGAACCTGTGAAGCAGGTCAAGGAGAGAGAACTCACCAGTATGAACATCAGGGACTCTGTGATGGTTTGTGTTATTTTAACCAATATATGAGAGAGCTGTTTGTTAATCACCCAACTGGTAGCTGTCCTTAAGAGTTGTGGAACTTGAACTCCCTGTTTGTTAATTAGTTGGATACCTGGCAAAGAAGTAGCACTTGTTTTTTTCTAAACTTTTCCCAAACATAAGTATCCAGAAATGATAGTTTAAAAATGTTTTGTGTGGGATCTTCATAGACTTCACGTCTGATGACTTTGCCACACTAACTGCCTTTGACAAGGCCGACCTGTCACGATTCCTGTCAGCTGGATGTGCTAAGTTGTTCTCTCTACAATATATTAAAACAGATGCCATTCAGAGAGTTTCCATGAAATAAGCACCTTCTTCAGATCCTCAGCTCCGGAGCCCACTAAATGCTAATGAATTGCCAAACCTTTAAAATATGACCTTCACCTTCATCAAATGAGTAAGTCCAGTTTTGAAATGTAATCTATACTTGCATGGTAATATTATCAGAAATACTAACATTTAATTCTCACATCTTAGTATTTTCCTCTAGAAAAATTGAGCTTTGATCGCCTGTACTTTATCCTCAGTTATGGCCTTTGGATAGGTATTGATAGAAAATAACAATACCAGTAGGATAAATAGTAAAATTAAGGGGAAGTAATCTGTACAGAAAGAGGAAATGAACAGCTTTAACATTGTACTTGAAAAAATGGTGACTGCATTAACTATTTAAATACTTTGAGGAAAGTGCAGAAAATCTATATAAGTCAAGCAAAGAAGCCCATGTGTTTCATGTTTATTTATGCTCCATTTGGGAAAAACATTCTCATTGTTATTAGCTAATAACCTACATTTTAATATTATTGCAAAATCTGAAGCCAAGCCGTTAGTCACTTAATGCTTTATTTGCTTCTCTAAATAAGTATATGTCACTGCACAGAGGGGATCATATGCAATAATTTATATATGTTAGTCTTTCTTAGCAGATATCATAATAAATGTGATTACTCTTTGTGTTTGTTACTTTTCTGTGTAGTAAAACACCATGATCAAGACAACTTATAGAAGAAAGAGTTCATTTGAGCTTATGATTCCAGAGGGATAAGAATCCATGATGGCAGTGCAGAAGCATGGCACCCGGAGTTAGAAACTGAAAGTTTGCATCTTAAACTGCAAGCAGGAATGGCAAGGCTTTAAACTCTCAAAGCCAGTCTCCCATGACACACTTCCTCCAGCAAGGCCAACCTCCTGAGCCTCCCCAAACAGTGCTGCCAACTGGGAGTCACGCATTCAAATACCCGAGACTATGGGAGACATCTCATTCAAACCACTAGACACATATAAAAAATAAAGGTGTCTCATGGAAAGAAACCATCAATGGGATGAGCAAACACCACTTTAATAAAGAACAGCAGCAAGAGCTTTTTGTTATAATAGAATTTACAGAAACTTACATGTGCCTTTGAGCCCCTGGACTTATTACAATCCTTCTTTGGCTTAACACCTTGAGTTGTGATGATCTTGGAAGAGACTGATTCTAACGAGTTCCCATAAAATCGTTGAAAAACATGATACTTCTGCAAATTTCTAAGGTAATAGGGGTCTTTTGAATGCTCTGAAGAAGAAAAAAAAAGTTAAAATGTAAAATGATTTTGATTTCTTAGATGTACCTCTAACTAACTCTTCCCACCATTCCATATACAGGCACTTTTCTTTCTAGTATAGAATAGCAATTTTGTCTGATCAGTTTGGCCAAAGAAGGTATCTTAAATTGCCTTAAATTAGACTATCTCATCCATAGAATAACTTTCAACATATCCACAAAGGTGACAAGTTTTCAAATATATATATGAATATAAATATATTTAATTCTATAGACTATTATAGCCTATGATATTAAGTCTAGGGTTTCATTCGTGCAGGTCAAAGGTTCTACCACTGCCCAACAACTCCCAGCAGCTCAAATACTTTCAAAACAATTTTGCACAGTCTACTTCCAAAAATAAATACTAAGAATGTTATTTAATTTTATTGATTAAATGTGTTCTTTGACAATGGATATAATGCACTCTAATTAATTATGCCATCTCGTTTATATCCTTTTGAACTTGTCATCTCCCCCACTTTCCTACAAGTCTTTTTCCCAAACTCATCTATTTTTGCTTAGATTCCTGACCCACTAATTTTAATCAGGACTATGGGTTTGTCCACAGGTTTGAACAACTGCCAATGGAGCCCTATGAGCGCATCATTGGATACACAACTGAAGATAATAGCCATCTCTCCTCCAGAATCCATCAGTATTAGCAGTAAGGAGTAGGGTCCCATGAGCACCCTTCCAGGGTGCTGGGGGTGGTATTTTGTTTTAGAGACAGTCTCTGAGCTTTACCTGTCATGTGCCCTGTGAATGAGCTTCAGTAGGCAAAATCAAGAAGAAAACCATCTGAGACATTCTGGTTCCTTGAAGTACTGGATGGGAAAAAACAAGGCCCTCATCCTGGGCCACAGCCATAGAGCAGAGAGCTTAACCATTATATATTAGACTTCAACAAAGAACATCCAGATTTCTTAAACCACAAACCATCTTCCCTTAACACAGTGTCAAGCTCATGAGACAAAGATCAAATATATACTTCTCTGCCTAAGACACCTACAACCTCCATATGGATAACCACCAGGAAACAAAAGGAAAACTCTGTTAACATCCTTCCTGGTGTCCATCTGAATATCTTGTTGACTGTTGTTCCCCCAAACTTCTGATTGATAATGTGTTTTTCACTTTGAAATAAAGGGCAGAGTGAAGTCCATTTATATTGGTTTAACAGAATCAGCAAGCTCACCATTAAAGTTGGCCTTTGTCCTGTCATAATCATCACTGAGGGGTCGGTGGGAATGCCAGTGCACAAGTTCATCAAACTCCTTGTGCTTAACCAGTGAGGTGACAATGGGGTCATCACTGTGAGACAAAAAGAAATACAAGCATATTTCAAATTTCATGCCTCCAACTCCAACACATTTTGTAACTTTGAAAATCATAGTTCCTGCTCCTCTTCCCAGGACACAGCATGTGTGGTACAATTCAAAGAACATTTTATTAAAAGCTTCAGAAGCCAAGACCATTCATGTCTCAAAAACTCTCAAACGTTACTTGTTCTATTAATTTAAAAATAGTGGGAGAGTGCTTTGTTCTCCAATTAAAATCATACAGATGTGATAAAGATGGTCAGTGGGCAAAATGTTGCAAATATATATTATGTGTAATTTACCATCTTAAAAGTGTCTTGTTTCTGTAGTTTATTCAGAAAAGACTTTCTCTAAGAATATTTAATAAGTAACTATTATCCATTCCAAACAAGTATTTATTAAAACATATGGAGGCCTTACCACTTTAGGAAAGGCAAGTCTTTCAAAATGTCTCCAGTAAATTCATCAACCAAATTACATGACATTGGAATAAAACCCAAATTTGGCATCTTCTCCTGGGAACTTTCTGTAAACAAACAAAAAAATATATGATCAAGTTAAATGTGAAACTTTCAGAAAGGAAGACAAAACATTGTTTTCCAAAATTTCACACTTAAAAATATTTTATATTCACTTCAATTATATTTTAATTCCAATCCTGCTCATAAAGTTTTTTCCCCAGATGAGTCTTTAGGAACATAGCAGAAAATAAATAGATAAATAATAGCCAAGCAAATAGGTATATAGATTAAATAAGTAGGTGGCTGGGTGGTTACATAAATGAATTGATAGATATATGTCTGGATAGATGCATTATGATGGTGAGCATGACAGATTATTGACAAATGATAGAGAGACACATACTGGATGATTCCTGTGGTGTTTATGTTCAAATGTTTAATCCTTTTATTTTTGTCTACTAAGTGATAAAGTATCTAAAGATAGCAATCTGTAAGATCGCACATAGACTATCAAAATGAAATTAAAAATAGAAAAAAAACCAAAGGTGATGAGATTGATATCATTATAATACTCCCTTTGAGCTTCCTTTTGATTTATATACAAACTTATACAAAAACAAGTAAACAGATTACTGAAGAAAGATAGATCAGATAGACAGGTGATAGAAAAATGATAAATAGGTAGATAGATTATAGATAGATGATAGATAGATAGATAGATAGATAGATAGAGAGATAGATAGATATCAGATACATCTTTTAGCTGTGATAATTGGCTAATGAATACTTTTTATTTAACGTATTATTCATAATTCTCCTGATGCTCTCTAGTCCTGTGTTTTCCCAGGATAACTTCTGCAACAATTAGTTTAAGTACTTTTCTCCATGTAGCCCACAGAGATCAAACCAGAAGCCCTGAGAATAACCCTCATCCAAAGCCATGATAGGGGCTGGAGAATAAATACCCCATCTCTCTTATTCCTCACAAGAAATGTTTCCAAGATAATGTGAACCTCACTCCAAGGTTCCCAGTTCATCTTGTGTCTCCCCAAGTAGAAATCTACCCATAGATAGGTTCTGCATAGTGCTCTTCATCTCCTGCCCTAATCTCCCTGACTGGCCGAGTAACCACCTTACACCAGTGGTCTTTGTCTCCTGGGATTCATTGTCATAGAAGACAAGAATACACATACACACACACACACACACACACACACACACACACACACACACACTCACATGCACGCACGCGCGCGCACACACACACACACACACACATGCTCACACACACACATGTATCTTAAGTTCTCAGTAAACATTTCTTTTGAAACTTCCTCTAAATCATATTTTCTGAAATTCATTACAGTATTAGGGATGTTATTATGACTAAACAAATTTTTGTTTTATGCAAATATGCATAGTACCCTCCACCCTTAGACAATTTAATAATTACATGTAATTCTGCTGCATTCTGAATTTCATCATCATTGAGAAATTTGTCACAACTAACTTTTCTTCCTTTGTATTTAATTCTGATTCCTTTGAGATGTTCTGTATTTTTCACAAGTTACAGTTTCACTTTGTGTGTCTAGGTAATGTATTTGTCCAGTTCAATATGTTCCTGCATTTCATTTACCCCATTTGAGAGCCTTAATGTGTAAAACTTGTCATCATTAATTCAGGTAAATGTTAGGTCATTATGTCTTCAAACATCACTCCACTCACATCAGTTCCTTCTTTCCTTCTAAGTTTCCAAATGAACCAAAGATTGACTTTCATTCTTCATGTCTTTTAATGTGTGTCAGATTTTATTTGTATATTTATTTAAGGTATATACTATGCTTTAATATACTTATCTTAAGACATAGATGATATGTATGTAGATAATAGACAGACAGACAGACAGACAGACAGACAGACAGATAGATAGATAGATAGATAGACAGATAGACAGGTAGATGATGGATGGATAGATGGATGGATGGATGGATGGATGTGCATAGTGTTAGTTGGGCCTGGTGGTACATCCCTGTGATATCAGCACTTGGAAGGTGTAGGCAGGATGATCAGGAACTCAAGATCATCCTCATCTACCTAGTGAGCTCCAGACCAGTCCAGACTACACAGCACCTTATCTCAAGCACACACCATGAAAACAAAAGGATACACAGAGTAAACGAGTAGTGCAGTCAGGAAAAACAACATGTCCACTCTATTAAATATTTCTGTATTTCCTTGTAAGTTTTGGGGGTGTTTTGGTGTTAAAATTGCCTAAAATCTTTTATTTTCCCAAATCACTAGTGTATATAATAGAATATATAATATGATCAGTGTTAGCCCTCATAGAATACATTACCTTCATTAAGTACATCAAATCTGGATCTATTCTCTTCCATAAGCGTAAATTTGTACACTTTGACCTACATTTCCCATCCTCTAACACTGCTCCCTCAATAACTACCTGTTTACTTTGCTTTACTTCTATGTATTTTTTTAGACTGTGCATGTAAATGGTATCACACAGTGCTTTTCTTTCTGTAACTAGCTTAAGTCATTTCTCATAGTGGTATTTTTAACCTGTTTCATTTTCTAATGTTGGAAACTGAGCCCATGGCCTCACACATGGTAGGACACACTAAAAGTGAGTAATGTCTCCAACCCTAAGTGTGACTCTTTTTTCTATTTATTTATGGTGCTCAAACTCCCCCATTATTAATATCCAACCAGCTTTTAAACCCACTCAGTATTTTGATTTCTACAAGTTTGCTTATGGGAATGAATATTGTTTTAGAGTTTCTATTATTTTTCTCATTTCTAATTTTATATTTAATCTCTCTTAAATGTTTTCAAATTATATTCAGAAGGTATATAATTGTGATAATTAAAAAAACAGAAGCTATCAGTTCTAAGTCCACAGCTAATTGTGTTCTTAGTTATTCCTCAGCTCTTTCATAAATTCTATCAGCATCTACCTTTGACACATAATCCTATAAAACAAATGTTTGTGATTTGTTCCTCATAATAATTTGCCAGATCACTCCAATAATTTTCATTTGCTAGATTAGAGTGGCCTTGTGGCCTCAGCTTAAATTCCAAATTCTCAAGAGCCATCTATCATGTTCCAGAACCAGTGTGACGCCTTTGTTACTTCTTTTCGTTAAAAGGCAGGTCTAGGGGGAGCTAATCTTTGGGGTTTGCTATGGACCTGGTCTTCATGAAGACTGTTTGTTCTACCATTTCCTGGTTCTGGCCTCATCTCCTGTACCTGTCACCAGAGACACTCTGCACATCTGTAACACACAGAAGGCAAATACAGTGATCTGGGCAAAGGCTTTCTAAAGGGGGTGCTGGCTCCTTTCTATTCTTTGGCATCTCATAGTCTGCCCAACACATGCCTACTGGTTGTTTTGTTACTATACAAGACAGATGCTGATTATGGTGCCATGCTAGTCTCTATGCTGGCTTAGACGGTTCTCAGCTGCTCTAGTTAGAAGGTCTTGCAGGCTTCTCCCATTCTAGTGTGTTTGGAGAGGAACTATCATTATGTAATCGAACACTGAAATTTTCAGTTGACAGAGGTCACATTGCTAGAAATAATATAATTCACACCCATTTGTTTTTGATTTTTTAAACTGGCAATATTAATTATAAACTACATATAAATTTTCAATATTAGTCAAAGCACACCATCACATAGACATGACAATTATTTAAACACAAAAATACTAGAAAATTATTTCTACTTGGAGTTTTCAAACATTTTTCCCCCTTAATTGAAGTTAGGAATAAATTACCTTTAATTGGTGATGGGGTCTTTTTAAGAAAATGACATTTTGTTGTTCTCAAAGGAAATGGTTTTCCCACATCAAAGTTTCTGACCAACTTCGACACAGTGTCCCAGAGATGTACATATTCCTTCATGATGACATCTCCTACATCCAAATCTAGGCCTGGATCATAATTAAAAATACTCTGTATTAAGAAGCATTGACAAATGCATAGACGCACACAACTTCACTAAAGTCACCAGGCTCCGAAATATGAGGCAGGCAGTGGGATTTTCAGTGGGCTTCCCACTGAATGTGAATGAAAATGACCATGGCTGTGGACAATGCCATGACACATCTCAAAACTTATCGTGCATTTCTGTTGGACAATGTAATATTAAAAATTAATGTCTTAACTAATGATAACCAACAGTGGAGATTTAATTATTCTTAAGGTAATAAAAATATTATGCTACATATAATTTTGTAACCTCTAACACTGAATAAAAGTAAAATAAAAATTAAGGAAGAATTGTTGTTTTATAAGTAACTAATTTATCCCAATGCCTACAATGTGAAGAGACCAAATCTTGATGTCAAAGACATTTCAATACTACTCAATTAAGCACTCAATCAAACATATTTTCTCAAAATGTGTTTTCTGTTCCTTTGATTATAAAAAAACAAGAAAAGGAACTCTAACCAAAAAAAAAATACACAAAGAAAGTATAGAGATTATCTCTTGGAAAAACTTAATTAAAAATCTCTAAATATCTATTAACAGTGAAATGTTTCTATTCATGAGAGCAATTTTATGATTATGTACCATGCATGAAAACTAACTGTTCTGAAATGTCATAAACTCATGCTTTTAGCAAAAATACTCATGGAGTTATATTAAGTTGAAAAATATTTTGAACTGCTGTATTCATCCTGGTTGCCACAAATAAAAATCATAAAGACTGGGAAACTGGAAAATAATTATTATTTAAACAATAGACGTTTGAGAAAATGGTTTTGAAGTTTAAAATTCTTCACGAGCTTTCTCTCTAAAGGGAGGTGATGTGCATTATATAGTAAGTTGATACCTTCTGCATTTTCATTTTCATAGTAAAAAGCAATATTCTTCAACAAAGGCTCATCACTTAAATCAGAAAGGTGAAGCAAATTCAGACTCTCAAATTCAAACACATGTACATTGCTTAGGACGAAATACTCGCACCATTTTTTCTGAAAATAAAAAAATAAAAAACCAAAGTTATTGACAGCTTTCCTGTCCACAGTAATACATGGAACGACTCCACATACATCTACAATCCAAATGAAAGGCAAATGGCAGGACTGTCCCAATTCTCAGTAGCATGTAAACCCATTTATTTGAATACAGATTATGTTGTCCCTTAAAAACTGAAGCATTACATAAAATGAAAAACTGGCTCAAAAATGAATTTAAACTGAATGTCATCCTAGTACTTGGGGAGGCTACAGCAAGAGATTGCTGTGAGTTTGAGACCAGTCTCTGTTACACAGTCAGTCTCAGACCAACCTTGGTTACACAGTGAGAACTTGTCTCAAAAAAATCTTGTTATCATGAGTTAAAGAAATATCTATAATGACTATTGATAGTTTTCTCTCATTGTGATTCGAAATGACAAAAACTACGTATTTCTTCAGCTTTTGAATACGCCTCTGTTCTTTATTTAGGTTTCCTTGTTTACTTTCGAGTTGCCAAATGTTGGGCTGCTAAGGTTTCTAGAAACAACAAAATGTTTCCCATCCACCTGAGCTGTTAGGTCTCCACCAACTTAAGGCTGTGCAGGGATGCTCCATCTTGACACTGGCAGAATGTCTGCACTAACAGCACTTACTTCTGGTCACAGTAGACACGAGTCTTCTTCAATGGTATGGTTTACAGTGCTAAAGTGAGAGCCTCCTGTGGGAGGTTTCTTCACCCACTCTCCCTTGGTGTTAAAACCTAATGCTTCCCAATGAAATGAGGGAAATGAAGCTGCTGTTCATGATCAGCTAGAATTTCCAGGTACATCCTGCCAGGCCATCTTATAATGTCGTCAAACATTGAACGACTTTTTGTAATGTCTTTTAACCTTCCTTGTGTATTTAAAAAAAAAAGTCCAAAGTTCCTCACTAATAACAGTTGTACATAGAAGGCATCCATACAAGTCTGTATCACACCTATTGAATTCACACCAGCTCCCATTTGAGTTCCAGGCTTCAAGTACATGAAGGTGACAAAAAAATTAATAGAACTGAGGAATAAATTTTATAACAAAATCCAAAGCACATTTCTGGTGCGACAATGCTTATTTAAATTTCAGACATC
Source organism: Peromyscus attwateri (assembly GCA_902168425.1). Classification (NCBI taxonomy): domain Eukaryota; kingdom Metazoa; phylum Chordata; class Mammalia; order Rodentia; family Cricetidae; genus Peromyscus; species Peromyscus attwateri. Next base: position 20,255 of record CABHPP010000252.1, on the reverse strand, counting down.
AGTAGATTTATTATATTAACCTGAAGGGACCCATATTAAAGTGTTTAAATGAAAATGGGATCCAGAAGTGGATCTGTTAATATCCATTTCATTAATAACACATAGTCTGTTGCCCCCGCGGGACTAACAAAGCACCTAGAGGAATGTCCTTCTATGGGGTTTAGGATACAGAATTTTCTCTCATGAATCAGTAGAACCTACACAGAGTCATCTTCCTCATGTCTAGTATTTACAGCACCACAGAACTCTTTCAAAAGGCCTTTAACAGCTATGAATGTTCACGAATACAGATATTCAATATATCCTACCACTCTTTTGTATGGATATGGGTGTAGTGTGGGTGTGTTGTCCAGGTCTGTGGAAGAGTGTGCATGACTGCAGGAGACATTCCCCTGGTATATCCCACTTGAGATATGCAACGGGGGTCTCTCATTGGCCTGGACCTTGACCAAGTCGGTTAGATGGCCAATAAGTGATCTTTCCATCTGCTTATCCTTGGGATTACAAGTGAGTATTGCTGCACCTGACCTGATTTCATACATGGTTCTACATTGGAGATTAAAGTTAGGTTCTCAGGCTTGCGAGGCATGTGCTTTACCAACTGAACCATCATTCTTGTGCCCTATACCTGACCTTCAGTTTCCAACCCCAGTTCACACTATGCTAATATAGTAGTGTGTATATAGTAGTAGTGAATGTAAGATAAGCACTACAAAGTAAAATTAATGTAACTTAATCGCCTCTTTAGTCACACTCAAATCAATGCCCTTCATGAATTTCCTCCACCTCTCCCATGCTGTACTTTGACCTGGGCATTTATGCAAATGCTGTTTCTCCTTGAGTAAGAAAGCGACACTCTCCATGCAGTTCAGCTGCCTCCAGTTATGCTTATGTCACTCTTCAGAATGCTAGAAGACACATACTCAGAACCTTAAGTCTAGAGTGCTCAAAAGTCACTTCCTTAGTCTCTACACCATCGATAGGTATGTGGCTAAATAACCACCTAATTTCCCCAGATCAAGGTTTGTGTCTAAACTGTGTGGTCTACATTGCAACTCAAAAACACTTTTTAAAAAAATAGAAGTCCCATTAGCCAGCTTAAAACCATTTAGTAGGCACCCAATGAACTTATGATGAACTTATCTACCCTGACCTACCTTTGTCTACCTGACTTGTCTCTCACCCACTACATCAGTTTCATCACTAACCCCATAGACTCTCTGTTCTTGATACACTGGACAGACCCCAGTTCCTTGGCCATGCTATTGTTAGGACAATCACGCATAATGTTTCTTCTCCTAGAATCTGGGTTCCATTCTCTCCACCCTACTAACTCCTATCTATCATCCAGGACTTGAGTCATATAACTTCTTAAGAGAAACCTTTGCAAACTTGGCTAGATCTTTTCATTAACAGATTCTAAAATACTCTAGTTCTTCCTTCACAGTAACTGTTAAAATTTAATATGTGTCTTCTTTATAAAATGTAACTGTCTGAAATAGCTGGGGTGGGATAATGAAGGATGTGTATCTCACTCCATCTCCAGGTTGGAAAAGCACATTCCTAATTCCATTGGGCATAAGACACTTTTCTTGACTGTTTATCTCAGGATCCTAAAAGAAAGTATACATGGCATATATATATATACTGTTCATTTAAAATGAAGAGAATAAACTGGTGTTAACAGATTCTTGCACTGATTTACACAGAAGACTCCAGAGAGATTTTTGCTTTCAGTTTTCCCAAGTTCTCCCAAATCTCTCTATCCATACATAATCTGTAATGAAAAAAATCATAAAGCCTTCCATTTATTTCCTCAGCTCTTTCTCAAAGCAGAATGTGGTGGTCACTGGGAACATCCTTGTTAATGACAGAAAACCCTAATGCTGACAAGAATTTTAAGAAGGAAAATTTTAAGAAGCTCCTCTTTGGGTTGGATACATGCCATGATGCTTGTTATTAATACTTAATATAATTATTAACACTAGTCAAGTGACTGACGTAAGCAAGCTGACCTTTTGAAGACCCCCAAAATTTAACACTACCCTCTATGAATCTGTTTTGAAGGTTAATGTGGTCTATATGTTTGAAGTAGTTAAAACAAAAGTATAAGCGAAAGGAGAGTATATTTACCATTTTAAAGACAGTCTTGAGGTCCTGAATCCAATCAGAAGTGATGAATCTTGAGCGAGCTCGCTGGGAAAGAGGTAGATGGAGTTGAAAAGCCACACTGAGGCAATGTAGCTTACAGAAGTCTTCCATGTCCTTCAGGGTTAAACAATTACCCTTTTCCTGAGGAAATTAAAGAAGGTGAGTAGAGAAGACCAGGCTGGGAGACTACACACTCAATTTGTGGAAGCACAAACTCTGTAGCCAAGCCCTCTACGTGAGAATTCCATGTTTATAAACTCTCCATTTCGGAGACAGCACTTACCCAAAAACTAGGCTGTGTTTAAACATGTCTGAGATAGAGGGGAAAGGAAGCTTCCAGCTTTGCAGACGTTGGTATACGGCATGATTCAGTATTTTGAGAGACTCCAGGTTTAAGCTAATAAACCAGGTGATGAAGGGGAGGTTTCACAGAACTTTGGGTGGGTGGAGCTACATGCTAAATACTCCCTTCTGTCTAAGCAACCTACTCTGAAGGCAATATTATGAATGGCCAGCGTGTGGACAACAGGGTAGCAATGTAGCTGAAAGGTGTAAGTTCACAATGACAAGAGGAGTAAGAAAGTAGATATATTTAGCATTATGGGACAAGGACATCTTTGTTATTGTCAAACATTTTGACTTGTTGGGGGAGCAAGAAGACTTCATTGGGACACTTCTAAGATCTCAGGGAGGGTCTAATGGTTAGAAGTTTCAGAGAGAAAAGTTTGACTTACTATCATGATTTAGGGATGATTTAAAATTGGATATCTAATCATGTAGAAAGGTTTCATTGAAAATTATATTTAAGGAGAATCCACAAAGCAAAATAAATTCTTGACCTTTTCTGCAATAAAGAAACCTAGTAGTCTCTAGTAGTAGTCCCTAGTAGTAGAGAAACAGTAGTCTCTCCCAGCTAGTCTTGCAAGGCTTTCCTGAGCATTCCATGCACAGTAGCATGGTAGGTGGTTTCTCCTTTTGCCTGCCTGTGGGCAACAGAGGCTGAATATATCCTACATGAAACACCTGTAGGTAACACACTAAATCATGGAGCAACATACTTCTTTATAACATGAATTGTAGGGGTTTTCCTATTTCTAAAGTTCATATAAACAAGAGAAAATACCAATGCCAAGTGGGGAAAATGGTGGGTGAAAAATAATAAAACAGAAAAGCAGTAATGTATCCCAGTGTAACAACTACACCTGTTTGACTACACCTGTCTGCTTGGATGCTTTCTTCTCTCTGTTTTCTAAAAAACAGTGGTACATTTCCAAGGAGAGGGAGCATGAAGTGACAGAGAGGACTCGTCGGATGTCAGATCCTTCTGGCCAGAGCTGCTTAAGCAGAGATAGAGTCTCACAAGCCTGTCACAGCAGAAAATTATAACGTCAGGATAATTAGAAAACTATATTTATTCATAAGTGATCATATAGTAAGAAATGGGTGGATATAACTATATAAAATATGGCTATTTCAGCTTAAGAAAATTATGAACAAAAATTTTGAGTGGTAAAACTATTTCAAAAAACTGTTAACCAACACATGCATGAAACATAAAACCTGCAAATCAACAAGGAAATGCACGACTCTTTAAATATTAATTCTCTAATAAAACTCAAATAATGAGAAAAACAGTAAAACAGCTTATATTCTTTAGTAATATAAAAATTGCATTTTTAACTTTCATGATATCAAAGTACTTTTTCATCTTCTACTACTTTAATAACAGACAGCACCAGAAATCAAGGTTTGTCACTCCTTACACTCTGTTAATGAAGTTATAAACAAGCAAAGGCATACGACAACACATTTAATTGCCATTCAATGTGTTGATACTTTTCATTCAAGTTCTAGAGACCTAACCTAGAGGAACAATCCAAAATCCGCCTAAAGACATGTATGTACACCAAGGTGTTCATCACAGAATGATTTGTAAAAGCAAATCTTCAAACAATTTAAATGTTCAGCGTTCAAGAAACACCGTATGTCCATAAAAATATTACTTGTAAGAATTTTAATGAAATCATAAAATACATATGTAACAATTTTGAAAAGTAATGAAAGGGTGTGCATCTAATATACCGTTAATACTGTAAAATATATGATGTCACTTAAAGGATATATTCAAAATATGTGAGTGTTGCATCTAAGTGTTGACATTATAAGCAAGTAAGACATAATAATAAGGAAATTATTATTAATACCATCACATTCTTGAATCTAAATAGTATAATTCTATTGATGAAATTTAGAGATACAGTATCCTCCTGCATTCCTATATTAACCAAGACACTGGATTACTCACAAGAAATTTTATGTTCTTTACACCATATTTTTTATTATTTTATGAGTATGAATGCTTTGCCTGCATGTATATATGCAAGAGAGGAAGATCTCTTAATCCCTGAGCCAACTCTCCAGCCCCCATCTTGTATTTTCTTAAAATATATGCATATATAATTTTGTGGCTAATCCACATGACTAGAAGCAACACATATCATTGCAATCAACTTTCTGAATGTATTGGGTACTTTTATAGATACTTTGCACCAAATCTCCTCTTCTGCATCAGTTAAAAAAAATAGTAGTACCAGGAAACAACAATGATGAAATGTATAAGGGAGAAATAATATATTCCATCTGGAGAATATATCCAGTTCCCTATCATACTTGTGACACCTCAAGACTTTGTAGGGACCAAAGAGATCCTACAAACTTATGGGAAATACAAAGGATTGAAATCATTAAAGAGTGAATTAGAACAATCATAAGAAATACTGAATCTGCCCTAGATATGCAAAGGCCATTTTTAAAAGTAATCTTTTAATCTGAAATTTTTAATTTTCTTTATTTTTTAGATTTGTCCATATTACTTTAAGGTATGAGTGTATTGCCTGCACATACAATCAATCGTACATAATAATTGTGCTCAGAGATGTCAGGCATCAAATCCCCTATAACTGGAGTTATGGATGGTTGTGAAACACCATGTGAGTGCTGGGATTAAAATCCAGGTCCTCTGCAAGAGCACCTAATGCCCTTAACCCACCATTCCATCATTCCTGTCCAAACTTTTAAATTTTCTACTAAGTAATTCATATGAAAAAAGAAATGCAGACAAAAGTTATATAATTTCTTTAAAATTATAATAAAATCATTAAATATGATAATCTATGGAATATAATGAAGACTGTTGTCTCTATACCAAAATCTATGTCATGTAATGAAAGCAGTGTTCAGAGAAAAACACATCACACTAAACAACATTTAACACCAAAAGTGAGAAAATAGAACAATTAAATGCCTGCTCAAAAAAAATAGATAAAAAGAAACAAGAAAGTCAAAAGAAAGTAAAAGATGAAATCATAAACTAAGACAGTAAAAGTCTGTATATCTCGTTAATAGTTGCAAACTCAAGCTGGAATTAGATAAACATCATTAAACAAATAAGAGAAACCACAAGTGTATGAAATAAAAATAAGAGAGAATGACACTGAGACAGAAAACCATTTCAAAGGTCTATTTTAGAAACTTCTATGGAAATGAACTTGAAAGAGTGAAGCTCCTAATTTCCCAGGACAAATTACAGAACTGATTATCTTGGTATTAGTAGGCCTAAGTACACCAAGATCCATGATGTAGCTAAAATGAATAAGGAACCATCCCAACAAATAAGCACCATGCTTCAACCAGAGACTTCTACCAAATTTTCAAAGACTGCATGGTCCCACTGATCTAGACAGTATTTCAGAATAATAAGAAGAAAGTGTGAATATTCTGATCTTTTCTGTGAAGCACATAAGACCTTACATATACATGTAAGACAAGGCAAAAAACTGAAAATTATATTACAGTATCATGGATGTCACCCAGGGCAGAAATTCAACAGGAAATACAGCAAACAGAACCAAGACCGTATTGAGAAAACAGTACACCATGATGAAGTAGATGTACACTGACATGCAGCCTTAGGAAACGTGTGACTGCAACAGGACAACAATGAACCTAAGGGAAAAGTAACATTACTCAGATCTACTTACACTACTGTGTTCACAGTATAAACAGTAGGAGAAGCTCGGGGTCATCTTCTTTACATCAGAGTCTAGACATGTCTACATCTTAGTCCTACTTACAGGGGGAAATAGAGACATTTCTACTCAGACCAGGAATAGGGGGAAGAAAGCTAGTATCTCTCCCACTCTCCACTGCTACAAAAAGCCTGCTGTTATATCCATCAGACCAGAGAAATCCTGGAAGCTTGCTGGTCTCAAGGTAAAACACTAGGAGTGAAACACAAGGTTATACTTTGACCTACACACACACACACACACACACACACACACACACACACACTTTTAAAAAGATAGCTCAACTAAAGAGCATTTTTTCAAGTTCTATTACCTTTCCCACCATATTATTGAATTTTAAATCTCCAAACAGAGTTGTTAAATCCAGGTCTCTATATTTTTCCAACTGTCGAATCAGCGTTTTGTAAGCAATCACAATCTCCTTCTTAAACTGCAAAACAAAGTATGATAAATTGCCATAAATAAAATTATTATTTCCCAGCTATAAAACTCAGAAATTTAAGAAACAATCATATTGCAATAGAGTACTCAGTTTAAACTCTACACTAATGTAATTGAAGACGGTCAGCAATGTTTAGAAATCCTTGGAAGCAAGGTAATACTTGTTTATCTCAAAAAAAAAAATACTTGTTTATCTCATCTGGCAATGTAGCAACTTATTTTAGCAGTTTCACAAAGTTACAAATAATATAAATTCAGTGTTTTTCACTATGACACATTAAAACCAAGCACCTAAGAAGAGACCAGACTCTCCTACCCATGGGCATATGGTGCTGGAAACAGTCATCGCCAGCAGTCTCAAGGGCATTTACTAGTCTACACATGTAGTCGTAAGATGTATTTCATTGTGTTTTAAATTCTAAATAGCCCTCAAATTGGTTAATGTAAAAAAAAGCCTCTTTAAGGTGAATTTAATGAATTATGCATAAATTAATTTATAAATAAAATTCTCCATTAAAATTTATTCTAGGCAGAATATTGCAAGCTTTCTCAGAACTCTGATTCAGAGACTGCTATCAACAGAATACTATAAACTCAGACTGGGTATGGTGGCACATGCCTTCAATCCCAACATCCAGAGATGCAGAGGAAAGTGTAGCTTTGTGAGTTCCAGGCCAGCCTAAGCTACACAGTGAGACACAGTCTACAAAAAGAAAAAATAACCACAACATAAACTCAGTGTTTAATATTTGCCCCAGGTATAAAATAAAGCCTAGTATAGTGGTATTCTATTTGTACTGAAATGTGATTTTATTTGTATGTTAATAAATAAAGTTGCCTAGGGGTCAGAGCTATTAGCAAGCCATAGCGAAAGCCAGGGCGGTGGTGGTGCACGCCTTTAATCCCAGCACTTGGTAAGCAGAACTAGGTAGATCTCTGTGTGTTCAAGGATACAGCTAGCATTGGAGACACACGCCCTTAATCTCAATACCAACCATAGAAGACCTGGAGGTCTGTACAGAGAGGCAGTGACAAGGCAGTTACGTAGTTGGGTTTACAACCAATGAGAAGGAAGAACCAGAACTCTTTATAAGTCAAACGCACAGGAAGTAGCTCCCTTTTCAGAGAGGTCTCTGGGCAAGAGAGGCTAGCTGGCAGAAAGTTGGTAAGGCTCCTAGCTCTGACCTCTTGGGCTTTCACCTTTACATTGGCTCTGTGTTTCTTATTTAATAAGGCGGTTGGATACATCTACAGCCTAGACCTATTTCTGCTCACAATTGGCAGTCCGAGTTAGGAATACTTTAATGATAGGAATCCTAATAAAAGCAGAATAAACTACGCTGTCATGTCATAACAACTATTTGCATGTATTCAATGTGCAATGATGGGCATGATGATGAAATTCTCAAAGAGGGACACAAGATAACTGGTTCTAAAGCCACTTTGATGAGCTGTGGAATGATATTCATATGCGGAATTCACCTTAACTAGTGAAAAATAAGCAAACTATATTTATTTATAAAGTTAGTACACATGCTTTACGCTGAAAATTCAAGAAACTAGTTCTCAAATATACCAATATAGGTAAAAATAATACCATCATGGAATTTGAATTCTGATTGTTTGAAAAGCCAGTGAATTATTGACTGAAGCTATTCATGAAGAGGTAAATCCATCACTTTCTTTTCTTTCTTTTTTGCTCTGGTGTGTTCTCACTAAAGGCAAACACATAATCTATCATTTGACTAGTAGATCTTATCAACAGAGACATACCTTTGCCTCTGATTTCATGTCGTTCTGGCCTTCATTAACTTGGATTTCACACACCACACAGTGTTTGAGGACACAGGGGACTGCTTCTCATAAATTCTACATCCTTCTATATTACTCATTTGGTAATGTTTTTAAATAGGCTACATATTCAAGTATCTATTTCAGCATTTTCAAATACGTTGATTCTTATGCCTGCCTCACGGGACTTTAGTGAATATTAAATATAAATAATTCATCAGTGTTAAGAACTATTATATGACAGGAAGTCCTTAGCAAATTACTATATGTCATTACTATTAATTCATTATCATTATTATTAACCTATATATCATCCTACTAAATCTATAATAGTTTCTATATTGTGGGTAGAGTCAATATTGGATCAAGATAGTTACTTTTTAAAGATTTATTTCATTTTTAGTTTTGTATGTATGTATGTGTGTCTGTCTGTCTTTATGTATGTATGTATGTAGGTAGGTAGGTAGGTAGGTATGTACATGTAAGTGCAATATACACAGAGGCCAGAGGTGTCAAATCCCTTTGGAGCTGGAGTTATGGGCAGTTATGAACTACCCAAGACGTGGGTGCAAGAATATTCTGCACTCTTAATAAACCACTGAGCCTTATCTCCTGAATTAATTTAGAAATGCTTATAAAATTTCAGAACATCATCCTTTAGATATACATTACCTTCTTGAAAAACATCTGCTTTGAATGTGAGCTTTGCATAAAATATGCGTAAAGACGGAGGATGTCAGATGTCTGCCCTGAAAAGAGCACAATGTTGACCTTCACTGCCCAAGACTGAATGACTACGAAGTTAAAAAGGTGTGTCTGCTCGTTGTTCAGGCCTTCGTCAGCAATAATCAAGAAATATGGGCAACTCTGACCCAGGATATTATTCCACTCTTCTGACAAGCATCCAGAAAAGTCAGTCCAAACATCAATGGTGGTATTCTTCTGAAGGTGCAGAATTAAAGCAGTTCTCAGTGTAAGAAGTTCAGGGATATTGAAGTACGCATATTCAGCATCCTATGGAGAAGTACATTATTTGAAAAGTATCATTTAGTATTTTATTAGTTCGGGCAGTTAACACTTATCATTAAGGTCATTGAAGAAATATAATAAAGCAGGGTTTTGGTTTTTTTTTTTTTTTCTGCCCTTTAGTCAGTAAATTGACCCTGGAATTTTGTTGTATTACAAATTAGACCTAAGAGTAAGCAAGTCCATAGTACTCAGAGTTCATTACACTTTGGACTTAAGAGAAAGCAGGCCCATAGTACCCAGAGTTCATCACACTTTGCCTTTCTATTTTCTAGTCATTCTCCTATTCAACCTTACCTCAAAAAGACAAAGAATAGAAAAAAACTATGAAAATTATAGTTTGTAATTATAAATTTTCTGGAATTGGGAACTGAAGGGGAACATGTTATTCTAGAGAATTATTCCAGAGTGCACTGATATTTCTTAAATAGCATATGTTTTTCTCAGTAGCCCAAAATTGGTACAACAATTGCAAACATAGGGCAGAACCCTGGCTCCTTGCCCAAAATTCTGCTGGCTATCAATGCTCAGAAATATACAGTAACATGAGTTGCAAACTGATTGAACAAATCCACACCAGAATCCCTGAGGAGAGCGTTAGCTGCCCTGAGTATAGGAACAGGAAGATATGGTAGCAGGTACATATACCTGTATTTGAAATTGTCAAAATTTTATTAATTGCACCAAACATGGTGTTCTCTCGTTGATAGTTATAACAGAGCACACAATAGCAAAACAGGGTCAGTGAGTTCACGTGGGCTCAGGTACACCTACCAATGTACTCAAATGAACTGCCTGCTGAGTTTAAAGGCAGAGTAGTTCTCAGGGTTAGAGGACGAGAATTGAGGTTGGAGGGGGGACACTGTTGAGAACTTCACCAACTCTTGTGACTCTTTCTGTCTAGTAAAATCCCAACATTACACATTACAAAATAATTTAATTGTGTTTATTCCTGAACACTGCAATGCTGGGTTATTGTTTTCTTCTCTTCTTCCCTTGAAATTTTATTTATTTTGTGCTGTTTTGTTTTGTTTGTCCTGGAGATTGAACTCACAGCCTTGTGTATACTAGGCAAGTCTTCTACCGCTAAGTTGCATTTCTAGATCTTTATTTCTTTTAAGAAGGTCTTTCCAGATTGGCTAGGCTATTCATCAACTCACTGTGGGAGCTCCAATGGGCTTCAAACTTCAATCCTCCATGCCTTAGCCTCCATCTTATCTTCTAAACTTTTCAAAATACATTTTACTTTGCAGTCAGAGGGGAAATCTTTATACAATTTTATAAAAACCATCTTAGTCATAGCCAGGTGTGGTAGTGCACACCTGAAATCCTTTCACTTGGGAGGCAGAGGCAAGAGGATCATGAGTCCGAGGCCACTTCCCCTATAAGAGTCCTTGTCCCTAATCAATTATTTTAATGAATAATGGTTTCAGTCTTCAGAGACTAGAAAACTCAGCTGGTCTGTGTTACCTTGAAGAAAACTATGGCAAAGTGTCCTCCTTTGCTAATAACATCCAGCAGGTAGCGCTCAACCAGGTAGAAGAAATGGAGACTCTGTCCTGGCTGAAGTGACTTCTCACACACACATGTGACAAGTAGGGAGTCTCCATCAATCAGGAAAAACTCAGATTCAACAAAATCATTGAATAAGCTGGAGTAGCTAAAAAAACAAACAAAAAAGCAAAGTATTAAAACAAAATTCATGTGGATGGCATAATACCCGAAAACAGTAGTGTTGTTATTACTTCATTGTCACTAATAACCTAAATTGATGAATACATAGTTGCAAATAATTACATATACTTATATCATGTATGTATTGTACATTCACACACACACACCACACACACACACACACACACACACACACACACACAATGAGACAGATGCAGGTACAGATCAATATTACCATATAAGGTCAAACAGCTCTAGCAGAACAGGGGAATATTACACACGGTTTCAAAACTCTTGATTACCACAAAAGTACTTACTCAGCCTTTGGCATATTTTCTAGGATGAATTGTGACATTTTTTCTAAAATCACTGTGGAATGTTCTTCTAAAAAGGGAAAGAAGAGAGATTTTTTTTTTACTCGTCTTTTTAGGGAGCTCAGAGTTATTACTTGAGAAACCAGAAAAAGTAATGCAGTTATTTTAACTGTTCAATCTGTGAAGTATATATTTTGTAATGCTATAAATATTATTCTGAATTGAAAATTACCCATTGTTGCTGCTATCTGTGCCTTCAACCTGAATTGGGAAATATTAAAAATGCAGATATACTTTACTCTGTTTCCTCTAAATGGTCATTCATGAGATGGCAAATCTGCAAAGAAAGAGAAAAACTGATCAACTTTCCTCTCAGCAGAAATGCCCTGAATGACTATCTTTTCAATAGAACATTGGTGGCGGGCATACAAGAATGAGCACAATCAGTGTGTGGTCTGTTCTTGAGGAACAAAAATCAAGAAAAGAACCATTCATCATATGATCGCACATACAACAAAAAAAATCACGAATGTGACCAAGTCAAAGAGATGAGACATTCTCTAAAGAAGCAATGCCAAAGAGTACTTCTAAAGGATTAAACAAGAATTCAACAAAACAAGGGAAAGTAAGGGTCCAGGCAGAGAAGAGCAGAACATTATCTTATGTAACATGCAATGGCCTGTGGCTTGAAGGAATGAATGTGGAACCAGGTTCCCATAGGAAGCCAGGAGCCTGGAGTGGAGAGTGGGACAAAGTGTTCGATGTTCAAGAGAGGGTTTAAAAAGCATGCAGGTCCTTTGAGCATGTGTTACAGTTAGCTACTAAGGATTTTAAGGAGATGTGATGGCTTTGCATTTTGTAAAGATTACTCCAGCACAGTACAGCAGTAGGAGCAAAGTTCTTGTCAGCAGGCAGAGAGAAAGCTGCTGCTGGGCAAAGAAATGATGGCAGCTTGATGAAATTACAGCTGAATGGGAGGTCTAGGTAATAAGTCTGGAAAGGTGTGAGTTTATTTGACAGATGTTAAAAGGTAAGTAAGACGTCATTAACAAACCCGGTAGGGGCAGAGAAGAGCAGAGAAATGGGCTGTCAAGGGAGACTCTGAAGATTCTAATTCAGGGATGAGAGACGTTTACATACACAAGAGTGCTTGCTAGGAAAGCATGAAGAACTGAGTTCAAATCTCCGGCACCCATGTGAAAACCCAGACACAGCTGCATAGCTCTGTCACTGGCATTAGGGAAGGGAGAGAGGCAGTCACTGGGAGCCCAATGACTAGTGAGTCTAGGCAAAATAGCAAGCTCCTAGTTTAGTGGTAGATCCTGTCTCAAGGCAATCAAAAAGAAGAGCAGTAGTAGAAAGCTCTGAATAGCCTCCTTAGTCCTCCAAATGTATGTGCAGCAGCACACAGAGGCACTCATGCAAAAGCATGCATCACACATACAGTCACACACACACACACACACACACACACACACACACACATTGTAATTCATGCCACAGCATAGATTATTAGGCCATTCTCTGATGCCACAATCTTGGAATATGACCACAAGTCAAGCCAAGGTCATGAACTCATGTGTGGTCCACCTAAATCTGACTGGCTTTGAGACTTACCGTAGTCCATGTTATGTAGATTCTTAAGTGTGGAAGGCTAGACATCAAACACAAGGTCTCACAACCAAACCAAACTAGTGGGAACTCCAAATGAAATTTGGATCAACAGCTGTGGAGCCTCCACGGGACTGGACGAGGCATTCTGCATAAGTGAGACAGTTGTGTAGCTTGATCTGCTTAAGGGACTCCCTGGCTGTAGGATCAGGATCCATCCCTGGTACATGAACTGGCTTTTTGGAGCCCACTACCTATGGTGGGACATCTCACACAGCCTTGAGGCAGGGGGAGGGGCTTGGACCTGCCTCTACTGAATGTACCAGGCTCTGCTGACTCCTCATGGAGTCAATTCTCTTCTTGAAGGAGGGAATGGGGGGGTGGTTGGGAGTGGTGAGGCTGGAGGGCTGGGAGGAGGGAAGAGAGGGTCTGTGATTGTTATGTAAAATGAATAAAAAATTTCTTAATAAAATAAAATAAAACACAAGGTCTCAACCATGTCAGAATAGATACATAATGATATCTTATTAATGATAAAAAAAAGGCCACTAGGACAAACAAGCATGCTTAGACACAGAGACATAGCATCATGGTAGTGAAGGGGACTAAACACATAAGGATTACTAATAATTTATAAATTTTAGGAAAGAGAGGACTGCAAAGATGACCTAGAAAGAAATATTTTAGAAGAGTAGCCAAATGCTCAGATATCTGTTGCAGAGTATGTCTAAGTCTGTTAATAAGCAGATTTTATTATGTAGATAGATAGATAGATAGATAGATAGATAGATAGATGATAGATAGATAGATAGGTGATAGATAGATAGGTGATAGATAGATAGGTGATAGATAGATAGATAGATAGATAGATAGATAGATAGATAGATAGATAGATAGACAGATACATAAACAGATAAGTCAGAAGACAGAGATTTCTATCCCATAATATTAAAACAGGAACATACAATGGTGAGCCAAACACTGATACCAAATATTAAAATGACTGAGAATGTGCGTCTGGGGAAATGATTAAATGTGAAGAAAGAAGGGATGGCTGCAGCCCAGGATGCTTAAGAAGTACTTGGGCAGGAGTGTAGGCATGGGTCTCTTACCTCACCCAGTTACTTGCATTTTCAGAGCCTCATAGAGCATCACTCATCACAACACACCATACTTGGCCACAGTGTACTCAAGTGTGTATCTAAAGCAGGTCATCAACCCCTGGTAGAGATCAGAGGAAACCAAGTTAAGCATAACAGTATGGAGTGTTGAGTGTGTCAACAGCAAGGGCACAGGGAACTGAGGAGCTCTTTAATAAGAAAGGCAAAATCAGATCCTTATACTCAGAGGTTTTGAGAATCGGGTGTAAAGATGATGAACTATGGAAGCTTGCTGGGGAAGGTAAGACATGGCAGTCCAGGGAGGAAAGTGAGCATCGTGTTAATTAAGACACAAGAATATGGCACTACATGATCAATTTGGAGATTCCGTGGTCCGTTCTATATGGCAAAGCACAGGGTGACTGGTTGGAGATTTAACAAAAAGAATCAGATTTTAAAGAATCTTGTACCCCAAGTAAAGGAAAGTTTAGACACTTTCCTGAAGAAAAAAAAGTCCCCATTACCTATTATCCAGTCCTCAGTTTTGGTAATTGTGCATCAGCTGGGGTCCTCCACATTGTTCCAATCTCAAAAGGAGAAAGACCAGTCGGTGAGAACTGAGCAGGCAAAGGAAAATAAGCCTTAAATATGTTTTTAAAAAAAGACGGGGGCAGGCTGGAGAATGGTGCAGCCCAGAGCACTCTAGATCAGTGCCCAGCATCCACCTCAGGCAGCTCACAAATGCCTGGAACTCAAGCTCTGGGGATCTGACACCTTCTGACCTCTGAGAACACCCAGACCACGTAGTTTGCACATACATGTGTACACACATACATACACAATATTTTTTAATGAAGAGTTTCAAGAAAGGATAATGTCTAATTCTGTCCTATACAATAATATAAGCCAGTTCATAAGTGCCTACATATTCAGAACGTCTATGGTATATTTCGAATGTTTTATGGAACTGTTCTAACAAAATAAGGAGCCAAGTGTGACATTTTTTTAAATAGTTTGACAGTTTCATTCCAAACAAATTAATACGCATGTATCTATGTCCTAACATCACAGAAAATGTTTAAAGAAGTGTTTTAAAGAAATACCTAAATTGAAGGAAGTAGTAAAGTTTTAATTAAATAGTTGTAACTACCAGTGAGACACAGGTGCCTGCAACACAGCACTGCTATTAAAATAGCCATTTTGTAGCATAAAATCAAGTTTAATTTTACAATTAAGTGATTCATCCCATAGCCTGCCTGCCTAATCTTCTCTCACATACTGTATGTGAGAGTGTCCCTAGTAAGCTCTGTAAGAAATTACATGCAATCCTTAACAAGCAAACAGATGTTCCCAATCATTGTCCCACTCCTCCTATGTCTCCTTCTCATTTAAGGGACATGCTATGGAAACTAGAATCAGCTATTTGTATGCCTGTAATAACTACTAATGAGTGCACTGCACAGGTGTGTGTGCACACACACACAGACCACACCCACCCACATACACACACACTAATTTGTTATAGAATATCATTTTAAGATGTGTTACTTTAGTTTATGTTGCAATTGTTTAACTCTGTGAAGCTGTGTTACTGTGCCTGTCTAAACCACCTAATGGTGTAATAAAGAACTGAACAGGCCAGTAGCAAGGCAGAGAGAATATATAGAAGGAGAAATCTGGGGGGAAAAAGAAAGAAAGAAGTAGTCAGAGAAGGAGGAGCACTAAACAGGATAATTTAAGTTAAAAAAGTGGGCCAGAAATAAGCCAAGCTAAGGCTGGGTATTTAGAAGTAAGAATAAGCCTCTGTGTGTGATTTATTTGGGAGCTGGATGGCGGGCCCCCCAAACAAGCAAAAATGAACAACAACATTTTGGCTTGGCGAACCAACACTGCCCTCAAATATCTCCAGGGCATGAGAGAGCTGAAAAGAAAGAAAAGGGACATGGTTCCTTTAAGAGATGCTGCTGTTCAGCCAGTAGGGCAGCAGCTAAATAAAAATGGCAAGCTAAGTAAAATACACCTGTGGCAGCTCAGGTAGCTGTGTTCCATAGCTAGGAAGGTTTAAGCAGTTCTCTGTCAGGAACTCCAACTGAGCGATGAGCTTTAGGCTTGGCTTTCAGGACCTGAGAAGCAGGCTAAGCCAGCTGAGAGCCTCATTCAAAGAATCCAGGTGTAGGTGAGCAGTCAAAAGGTTACTCACACATGGTCAAAGAGGCTGAAGATATGCAAGAAAAGAGGTCCAGACAGAAAACCTCTAAACAGATTATAGTGTGTTTAAAAATGTGCATGGGCTTAAGAAAAGAAAAAGGGTATAGTCATAGAAAGAAATGAATAGTTTAAAAACAATAATAAAGTCTTTAAAGAGAGACTAAAAGTATTATAAAAGAAAAAAGCCCGATAAAATGGGAAATTCACAGGGAGTCTGGATACTGTATGCTATTGTGTTGATTTTGAATTTTTTGATTGCTGAAAAGCAAAGGACACCTGCAAAAAGACCTGAAATTGAAAGAGGGACTGTTGAAATAAATCAGCCTGTATACCTTAGGAATGCCTTAAATCTGTTAAAAAGTCAAAAAATATATTTGTGAAGTGGAAATCAAAAATGCTTTGGAGTTTTGTTCCCACAGGAAATGAGAGGCTGTAGATTTCTTTTTTTTATTTATTTATGTATTTATTTTTCTATTATCAGCTTGATACAGTATAAATTCTTATCTTAATAGTGAAATGTTTCATTGAGGCTTGCTCAGTAATTGAGTAAAACCAAAACTTATTATAAGCCACAGTCATCCTAGGGTCCCCCTTCTATATATATATATAGCCTCCATGATTCTGTGGGTTGTAGTCTGATTGTTCTGGATTGCTTCAGGGTTAATATGGATCAGGATTGATCAGGTGAGACCTCCTGAAACTTGGCAGGTGATATCTATTAGCATCGGTTACTGCTGGTCTTCCCAGGACTTGGTCATTATCTCAAAATTTTCTCTCTGGGACCCTAAAGATAATTCACCCACAGACAGCAGGAAACAGTTTGAAGAACACAACGTCCACATCCCCAAGACGGGTGTGGGAGACTTTTAGTTATTTGATGGGCAATGATGTTTGTTGTCATTTAGGGGAATATAGTATATTGATTCAAATTTAAAGTTAATTTTGTTACACTGTATATATTTTTCTACTCTTGTTTAAAGGATTTTTGTATATTGATAAAAATTTAAGATTATTTTTGTAACAACATATATATATATATATTTCTATTCTTGTTTACCTATGCTGTTTATTTTAAAATGTAAAGTAAAATTCTAGTTTTTGAGAAAGCTGTTATTATAAACAATATAGGCTAATCAGGAAATACAGGTTAGTGGTTAGTCATTTATAATAATCAAATTTGTAGATATGTTAGGTATGCTTTCCAGATCATATAGAGATATATTTTAGATAGATAGATGGTCTTCAAGCCTTTTAAAGACCTACAGAATATGGCATTTAAAATGTTTTGTTAACATAAAGTTTTTCATGACAATGAGATACATCTGTTCCTGGCAGCACAAATTTACTTCAGAGATGATGAGAATTGAAGAAACTCTTTATGGTGTTTGCTTTGTTGTGGCAAGCTTAGCCACTGGACAAAGAAACTGCTCTTGCCTTTGACTGGTTGGCTATGTGCTGTGCAGACTGGACATGCAGGACCCACAGGAAAAAGACTGTTGAACTTTGCCAAAACAAGGCAGGAGAGTCCTTCAAATTTCCTGCCTCACTGAAAAGTCTGCCAGATATTCTAGGCCTGTAGACTGAAGATGGATGCACCAACGTTGCAGAGGAACTTTGGGTCACTGTCCAGGCAGCCAAATATCCCTGTTGTTAGGTAATATCACATCCTTCTGGGCCTTTGATGGAGATGAAGGCTACAGAGTTATAGTTGCTGTTTTCCTAGTTATGATAGAGAGTAAATTAGGTGTTAAACTTTGGATTCACTAAGATAGGATAGCTAATGCGTTATTTTCTTTGCATATGCTAACTACAAATGGACAGAATGTTGTAAATGTAATTCCTAAATGATAATTTTTTTTGTTGTGTGTACTTTTAATATGTTAAAGTTAAAACCTTTATTTTTATTTAGACAAAAGGGGTAAATATAGAATATTATTCTAAGGTGTGTTATTTTGTTTATGTTACATTTGTTTAACTCTGTCAAGCTGTGTTACTGTGCCTGTCTAAAACACCCAATGGTCTAATAAAGAACTGAATGGCCAATAATGAGGCAGGAAAGAGAAATAGGCAGGGCTGGCAGGAGAGAAATATATAGAAGGAGAAATCTGGGAGAAAAAAATAAATAAGTATTCAGAGGAGAAGAATCCAGGGGCCAGCCACCCAGCCACCCAGCAAGCCACAGAGTAGGAATAAGATTTACAGAAGGGAACAAGAAAAGCCCAGAGGCAAAAGGTAGATGGGATAATTTAAGTAAAGGAAAGCTGGTGAGAAACTAAGCCAAGCTAAGGTTGGCCATTCATAATTAAGAATAAGCCTCTGTGTGTGATTTATTTGGGAACTGAGTGGCAGCCCCCCCCCCAAAAAAAAACAAACAACAATACTGATTACTTAACCAATCAGAAGAAAACCAGCAAGTTCCTGGTTCTCAGTAAATTTTTTTTAAAGTTAAAGATGTACCTCATTGATAGAGCACTTGCCTACCATGTGTGATACCTTGGGTTCAGTCCTCAATACCATCAATAGAAAATACCAAACAATAAAATAAGCCTGTTTTAATCTCCAGGTGTTAATCTGGATACCAAACTCAGGTTGTCTGTTACCACAAAAACAAACAGAACAGAACAGAATAATGAACAGAAAATAATAAATATGTAAGTTAGACTTCATTTAGAGAGGTGGTGATGTGAGAAAACGAATCTGAGGAGATCAACCTAAAATCAATCTTTTAGGTTTAGATGAGATGTCTTCCATCTCATCTCTAGCCAGCAGGCCTTATAGGAAGGGCAAATCAGGCGATCATCCCAGAGCTTAGGCTACCATTCTGATTGGGTAGTCAACCACACTTCTGAGACTTGTGATGTGTGCCCCCTCTCTGGTTAACACCATTTGTCTTGCACCATTCTCAGGACATCTGAGTTCAGTATCAACCCTGCACTTTTCCAAATACTACCTGAACAGTCAACTCAGGACAAGCAAGGCATAGTAGTGCATACATGCTAAGCTGTTAATAACATGTATATATAGATTGCTTTCTGGGATATGGAATACAAAAGTGCCTCCAGGAAGAAAAAAGTGCCTGTATCATCCACATGTGCCCTTCATTCTCCACTGTGAGCAGTGACAGCTGTATCCATCCGCACATGCCCTATGGTTCTCCACTGTGAGCAGTGACACCTGTATCCATTCACACAGGCCCTTCATTCTCCACTGTGAGCAACGATAGCTGTATCCATCCGCACATGTCCTATGGTTCTCCACTGTGAGCAATGACACCTGTATCCATCCACACATGCCATTCATTTTCCACTGTGAGCAATGACACCTGTATACATCCACACAGGCCCTTCATTCTCCACTGTGAGCAATGACACCTTTATCTAGTTATATCCAAAGATGATCACAGTAGGAAGACTTCCTTGATAACAGGGAGGCTTTCCTGGGGGCTTTAAGAAGTGGAAGTCAGGGGATAAAAGATAGATAGAAATTGAAAAGACTCTCTTTTCTTTGCACCAGAAGAAATATGAACTATTTTAGTTTGTGGCTGTATGTAAAGAATTGTTAGCAAATCCTGTGAAAACTTGCTTCTCCTCTCCTGCCAAGGCCAAGGTGGCTAAAATTTCTATTGACAACCCCCGTGCCCCAATCCTTGTCTCTGAACAATCTTCCCTGAGGACAGTGCTGATTAGCCATCTGGTAATTTCATTCCCACTGCCCTGATACTGCAATGACTTCTGTCCTGGTTTGTCTAACCTAACACCACTTTGGGGGAGGGAAAGATTCTGAATGATGTTGAGAAGTCAATACCAATGAAACCCCTTTTATTTTTTCAAATTTCAACAACTAAAAGGTGA
>CABHPP010000249.1:0-37693 GCA_902168425.1 Peromyscus attwateri | reverse complement strand
AGAGAGAGAGAGAGAGAGAGAGAGAGAGAGAGAGAGAGAGAGAGAGAAGCAAAGTTGCCATGTAACAATGAGACAGGCACTGTGTAGTCTGGGTGGCAGTGACAGCAGCAGCTTGGGATCTGAGTGTCTCTTCTTGAATATACACGCCTAAACCACCCCTTCTGAGGTTCCTGACCCAGGGCTACAGTCCATTTCCTGCACTTTCACTGTTAAATTCAGCCTCCAAACTAGTCCCCAGACACTCGATGACTCGCTACATTAGCTCCGTGGTGAACAGCAGAAGCTGTAATGAGATGACTAAGGAGCCCCAGATTCCATTCATCATCCTGCTTGCTCCAATGTAAGCGTTCTTTTATCAGCACTATTGGTACTGATGTCATCGCAGGAGGCATAAATCACCTCACTAGTGACAGGGTCCTATTAAGGGTCATGGCCTAAGATCATTATTGACAAATTAAAGATCATGCTTGGCCATTTTTGTAGGCCTGCCCTCAATTGGGGGTACGGCCTGCTTCCTCTATCTACTTGGAAATTAAATAGTCATTTAGAGTCCTGAACAGCCGTGTGGGAATTAATTCAGAACACCAGTCACCTCTTCCCCCTGCTCAGATTTGAGAATGGCACGGTTGCTCTCAGCCAAAGGCGTTACTGCTAGCAAGATTTTTTCATCCTTATCATCAGTTCCCCTCATTTCCAAAGCTGTGGAGGACACACATACGGCATTCTGAAGTGCAGAATGGCAGATCAGGTCTGGACTTCCAGACAGACAGACAGAAGCTTGTCAGTGAGTCACCGAGAATTCTCAAGTTTCTGAAGGAAGTCTCTATGTAATGTGATGGCAGAAGACCTTTTGGGGATGTGTGTGTGTGGATGAAATGCAGATGAGAAAAGAAAGGTAGGAGCTCATATGGCCACATCATTTCTACAAGTCAGGACCCCAAATTAAAGATGGCATTCCCTACAGTACGAGACGAGATGAGTGTGCTGCTATGCTTTTCAGAGCGAACACCGCCATTGCCTTCCTACCTATCTTCCCAGAGAGAGTGAGCTCATTTGATAAGAGTGATCTAGGCAAGGATGCGACCTCAAGACTTCAAAATTCACAGGTGTTGGCAGGCTTCCAGCAGGCCAGCAGTCAGTTGGGGGAGTGTGGCCCTAAATGATACTGAAAGGTGTTTTTAAAAGACTTGAACAAATGTCACATCAGGCTCCTGGTTGGAAAGAGTCAATATTGTTAAGAAATCAGTTTGTTCTAAATCAACTCCTAACTTTGATGGAGTTCTGCATCAGTTTTATAGATAGATGTCTGTCAGTGCATGTGCTTGTGTGCGCATGTGTGTGTGTGTGTGTGTGTGTGTGTGTGTGTGTGTGCATGTGCGCACCCCCACGTGCACACTAATATATGAAAAATTATTCTGGAAGAAGAATAAACAAGAAAAACTGGCAGGAAAGCTCCAGAGAATAATTGATAGGAACACATCCCAAGAAATTCAGAGTGTACTACAAACCAGTGGTAAAGGAAACGGCATGGCAATCATGCCTGAACAGACAAATCAGAAAAGGTCAGAGAGATAGAAAGTCCAGAAACAAAAACAAGCCACATTTAAAGACCTGGCACATGAAAAATGGCAATTCAGGAGGGGGTTGGTTCTCTCCTTCCACCTCCTGGGTTCCAGGGATTGAGCTCAGATGGCCAGACTTGATGACAAGCCCCTTTACCTCCCGAGCTCATCCATTCATGTAATAGAGAAGACCTGAGTAATCTGGTCATTGACCAAAAAAGCTATGTTTTCAAGAAATGTTGAAATTATGAATTTGTTCCTTATCTTTTTTAAGAAGCCCTTTAAAATACAGATCTAAGGGCAGCAGGTTAAGGCAGGTGCTTAGCCCTGAGTCTACCAACCTCAGTTCCAGTCCCAGAACCTGAGGTAGGAGAGAACAGACTCTCACAAATTGTACTCTGATCTCCACACATACATGGTTGTGCCATGCCTGTGTACACAATAATAAATGAATAAATAAATGTAAAATCCCAGATACTTAAGCAGTTGGCTGTGGTGGGACATATCTTTAATTCTAGGACTCAGAGGGCAGGGGCTGATGGATCTTCATAAATTTGAGGCCAGCTTGATCTACATAGCAAGTTCTAGGATAGCCAACGCTATATAGTGAGACCCTGTGAGCTGTCCCTGCAATGGACTCAGACCCTCTGAAACTAGAAGCCCAATTAACAGCTTTCTTTTCTACGTTGCCTTGGTCATGGGATTTTGTCACAAGAGGAATGTAGCTAAGGGAGGCTCTGGTACCAGAAAGTGGACTATTGCTGTGACAGACATGACTATGAACATTTGTGGTTTGGAGTTTGGGTGTTTTGTTTGTTTGTTTGTTTAATGTGGAAAGATTTGGGAATTTGACTTAGCAAAGTAGTTGAAAGCTGTAAATGAGCCTCAATGGTAGAGCTTTGAAGACAACTGTGTTGAAAGCAATATGGATGACGAGGAGGGGAACAATATTGGCAACTGGACTCGAGACTCTCCTTGAGATGCTTTGGCAGAGAAAGTGACTGCTTTTTGCTCTAGATGTAAGAATTTGTTTATGGACAAATTGAATCGTTAAGGACTAATTTCTTTGCTGTGGGAGATTGCATGAGAGCCTAATATTGACTCTGTTGTATGGTTATTAGTAATCACTTTTGTGAAGGTCTACAATGAAAAAGAGCAAGTGCACCAAAAAAAAAAATACAAAATGTATAGATTGAAGAGAAACAAAAACACACAGCCAAGGTTTTTGCTGAAAGAGGTGAGGAGATCAAGGCAAGGCCTGATTTGCAATGGGATGATGGGAAGAGTACCCTTGGGCGAGATCATACTAGTTCAATTTGTGAAAGGAAAAGGCCTAAGGAATTTCCTGCTCCTAAAAATCAACAGCAAAGGAACGCTTCTGAAAATGTGATTCAAGGCTGGCAGCCAAAGTTGGCAATGTCATCCACATGGTTCCGGTTTTAGAGTCCCGAAGGCTACATGGGTAAAGGGGCTGTGGAGTCCTCTTCTGTAGTTAAGAGGAGCCACTGAAGCCAAGCAATGCATGGCGGCCAGTCCCTGCATGAAGGCTCTGAGAATTTGTCACTTAAAGGTGTGGAAAGCAAAGCCTGAGCTTCACTGGAGACCCCAAGATACTAGAATTGCCAGAGATGTGGGGCATCTGCCAGGGGGAGCTGCACAGGAAGTGTAACCAGCTGAAGAGATGCATGCTGCAGGCTTGAAGCCAGATGAATGGAACCAGCTAAGCCTTCGATAGCAAACATGAAACTACAGGATTGGGAGTTTTCCCTGAGAGGTTTCTTTTTTGCTTTGGTCTAGTATTTCCTCACTACACCCCCACTGCTCCCTTTTGGAGTGTTAATGTATATTCTGTGCCATTGTATGTTAGAAGTGTGTAATTTGTTTTTGTTTGTCTGTTTTTTTATGGGAGATTAAAATTAATATATGTCCTTGAGTCTCAAAAGTAACTTTGAACTTTGGACATTCAATTAGTGTTGAGACTGACAGACTGTAGGGACTTTTGAGGTTGGACTACATGCATTTTACATTATGACATGGCCATGAGCCTATGGGGGCCAGGGAGTGGAATGTGGTAGTCTGAATGAGAATGAATCCTACAGGGTTACGTGTCTGAGTGCTTGGTCTCCAGTTGGTGGAACTGTTTGAGAAGGACTAGGAGATACGGCTCTATTGGATTAGGAGGTGAGACGCCGGGGGAAGGTTTGGAGAGTTCAAAAGACTCACTCCATTCTCAATGTGCTCTCTTTCTCCCGTCAAGCCGTGAGCTCCTGCCTGTCTCTGTCTCCCTGCTTTTACTCTGTCATCGTGGACTCCGATCCTCTGAAACTACAAATTCAATTAAAAGCTTCCTTCTATAAGTTGCCTTGGTCATGACGTTTTACCAAAACAATAGAAAAGTAGCCAAGACATCTACTGTGCACAAAGTTCTAGGCTCCATCCCTGGTTGTGCCTCAGAGCCTGGAACATATGAAACTTGGTTGAAAAATAAAACCATAAAGAAATAAAAGTGAGAGATTTAACTACACAAGGATTAGGCACAGGCCGAGTAAGGAGGCTCAGAGAGCAAAGCACCCGCTGCCACGTATGACCCCCTGAGTTCACCTGGAACCCGCATGGATAAAGGAGGAAATCAAGTCCCCCAAGTTGTCCTGTGATGTCTACATACTTGTGGTTGCACACACACACACACAAAGAGAGAGAGAGAGAGCAGCAGCAGCATATGTTCACAAAATATATATTATTTCATTTTTAATTATATTATTAAAATTATTATTAAAAATGAAATAATTTTTTTTTTAGTTTTTCAAGACAGGGTTTCTCTATGTAGCCCTGGCTGTACTTGAACTTGCTCTGTAGACCAGGCTGGCTTGGAACTCAGAGATCCACCTGCCTCTGCCTTCTGAGTGCTGGGATTAAAGGCGTGTGCCACCAGTGTCCAGCTGAAACTTAAAAAAATTAAAAGAATAAAAGCAAAAGTAAAAACAAACAAAAAGTAAAATTCATAAAGCCACTCTGATAGGCCAAAAAAAATTGCTGAAGTGTAAGGAGAACAGCTTGGGGGGTGTTGGTTAATAACCAATATATATAGAAATTGCACAAGTAATCAAGAAATGTAACCAATAAAAGTGATTTTAAAACATCATTCTCATTAATGAAATTGGAAGAATTTTAAATGCTAACCCAGAATGGTAACAATATAAAAGGATGTAAAAATTATTTGGGCTCTGTTTTAGCAGTGGGTACATGAAATGCTAGAATATTTCTGAAAAATGATTGGGTAAACTCTGAGTCTTTGAAAAATATAATGTTCCCTGACCCAGCAGTGCAATCCCTGGAAATTTGTCTGAAGAGGGACTCACATAAATCTGTAAAGGTGTTCTTAGAAGACTGCTCAGAAAGCACTACTTTTTAAAGTTATGAATCACTTAATTTTACAAAAGAGGAGCATAAGAATATTGATCCTGGGGCTGGAGAAATGGCTCAGCAGCTGAGAACACTTCTGCTCTTCCAGAGGACCCTAGTTTGTATCCATCCCATGTTGCTGAGCTCACAACTACCTATAACTCCCATTCCAAGGGATCTGATGCCTGCTTCTGACCTCCTCCAGTACCTGCACACATGTACAAAGATACAACACACACACACACACACACACACACACACACACACACACACACACAAATAAAAAAATAAAAATTAAATCTTTTTTTAAAAAAAGTTGACCACCACCTGGGAACCCCCAGGCCACTCTGACTAGGGAAACAGGTAGGCTGACTGCTGATACTCACCTACTCCCCTTTCTCCTCCAACCCAATCTCCCAGTCTCAAGCCTAGCTCTGCAGCAGATCACTGTATGAAACCTCCCTTCCCCAACCACAGCTCCCATTTCCAGTGGGTCACACAGATTTTTTCCCCCCAACATCCCTCCTGCATACCCCTTGCTTTATCCCAGCGCCCAAATCCAGCCAGCAATCCCAGAGAAACTGCAGGCTACTCCAGCCAGAGAATCAGGTAGGCTAGCTGCAGTTCTTCACCTCTCCTTCACCTGCTAGAAAGTCAGTCCCCTAGTCTTATCCCCACCTTCTGCTGTTCCCTCTCCTCCTTCTCTGTCCCTGCTCGCCTCCCTCCCGTGGATTTTCTCAGCACCCCTAGCTCATCTCCGGTTCTAATTATGAGCTCCCAAAACCTAGAAACACATTTCACCTGAAACCCCCAATAGCCACACCTATTAGGATCCCAGAAGAATTTCTTACTTGGCAGCACACAGCAAACACACTCTCCTAAGAATGGAACAGACACCAAGGGAAAAACAAAACAAAACAAACAAACAAAAACAAAAAAACCCCACCAACCAACAAAGAGAAGACCAGATATAAGCAGCCAGAATTACAATGTTCCACACACAGATGCTTAGATGTCAGAGTGAAAACACAGTAACAACCAGGACAATATGCCTCCAATTTAGCCCAGCAACCCTACCACAGCAGGTCCTGAGTATTGCAACTTAGCTGAAGCATAAGAAAAGACCTGGGGGTTGGGGATTTAGCTCAGTGGTAGAGCGCTTGCCTAGCAAGCACAAGGCCCTGAGATCAGTCCTCAGCTCAAGAAAAAAGAAAGAAAGGAAGAAAGAGAGAAAGAGAGAAAGAAAGAGAGAAAGAGAAAAAGAAAGAAAGAGAGAAAGAAAGAAAAAGACCTGAAAATATAGCCCTTATGAATATGATAGAGATCCTTAAAGAGGAGATGAATAAATCCCTTAAAGAAACTTCTGAAAACACAACAATGGGAGTAAATGAATAAAATAGTTCAAGACCTGAAAGTGGAAATGGAAACAATAAAGGAAACCCAAACTAAGATAAATCTGGAAGTGAAAAGGCAAGCTTCACCAACAGAATGCAGGAGATGGAAGAGAGAATCCATAACCTAAAGAAGGAGATGCCTATCAAGATACAAGAAGCATACAGAACACCAAATAGACTGGATCAGAAAAAGAAATTCCTCATGACACATAATAATTAAAACACTGAATGTACAGAACAAAGATAGAATATTAAAAGCTTCAAGGAAGACCAAGAAACATATAAAGGCAGAATTTTAGAATAACACTTGACTTTTTAATGGGGACTCTAACAGCTAAAAGAGCCCAGGTAGATGCTCTACAAACTCTAAAAGACAACAGATGCTAGTCCAGAATACTATACACAGCAAAATATTCAATAACACTAAATGGAGAAAATAAGACATCTCATGATAAAACCAATTTTAAGCAATATCTACTTACAAACCCAGCACTAGAATGTGCTAGAAGGAAAACTCCAGCCTAAAGAGTTTAACCACACCTGAGAAAGCACAGGGAATAAGTAACCTCAGACCAGCAAATCAAAAGAGGAGAAGCACACACACACATACACACACACACACACACACACACACACACACACACACATTTATATACACCACCACCACCATCACCACCACCACCACCACCACCACTACCACCACCACCACCAACAACAACAACCACTACCACAACCATCACCATTACCACAACCACAAAAAAATAACAGGAATCGACAAAACACTGCTCATTGGTATCTCTCAACATTGATGGTCTCAATTCCCCAATAAAAAGACAGAGACTAACAGAATGGATGTGAAAATAGGATCCATCCTTCTGCTGCATCCAAGAAACACACCTTATCATCAAGGATAGACATCACCTTAGAGTAAAGGGACAGAAAAAGACATTTCAAGCAAATGGACCCAAGAAGCAAGCTGATGTAGCCAATTTAATGTCTGACAAAATAGACTTCAAACCAAAATTAATCCAAATAGATAGGAAAGAATACTAAATCGTCATCAAAGGAAAAACCCACCAAGAGGACATTGAAATTCTAAACATCTAAGAACCAAACACAAGGGAACAAGTTCATAAAGGAAACATTACTACAGCTTAATTCATATATTGACATTCACACTGATAGTGGGAGACTTCAGTGTGCACTCTCACCAAAAGACAGGTTATCCAGACAAAACCAAGCAGAGAAAAGCTGGTACTATTAGCAAACTGATGTTACGAACCTAATGGACCTAACAGACATTTACAGAACATTTCACCCAAATACAAAAGAATATACACTCTTTTCTGCAGCTCATGGAACTTTCTCCAAAATTGACTACATACTCAGACACAAAGCAAGTCTCAAGAAATAAAAAGAAATAATCCCCTGCATCCTATCTGACCACCATGGATTAAAGTTGGATATCAACAACAACAATAGAAAGCTTACAAACTCATGGAAACTGAACAACTCAATACTGAGTAAAAAAATGGGTCAAGACAGAAATCAAGAAAGAAATTAGAGACTTTCTAGAATTGAATGGAAATAAAAACACGGCATACCCAAACTTATGAAGCACAATGAAGGCAGTTCTCAGAGCTCTAAGTGCCTACATAAAAAAATGCACAGATCTCATACAAATAGTTTAACAGCACACCAGAAAGCTCTAGAACAAAAAAAAAGAAATAAGGAAAGAAAGAAAGGAATCACACCCAAAAGGAGTAGATCGCAAGAAACAGCCAAACTCAGGGCTGAAATAAACAAACTAAAAAAAAAAATTACAAAGAATCAAAACAAAGTTGATTTTTTGAGAAAACTGAAAATTCACAAAACCCTTATACAAATTAACTAATAGGTAGTGAAAGCATATCCAAATCAATAAAATGAAAAATGAAAAGGGGGATATAACATAACAACAGACACCCAGGAAATCATATAGACATACTTTAAACCTGGACTCCACCAAAATGGAAAATATAAAATAAATGGATAATTTCCTCAATACATACCTCTTACCAAAGTTAAATCAAGATCAGATAAGCAAATTAAACACACCTATAACAACTAGTGAAATAGAAGCAGTCATTAAAGTCTATCAACCAAAAAAAAGCCCAGAGCCAGACGGTTTTAGCACAGAATTTTACCAGACTTGCAAAGAAGAGCTAATACCAATACTCCTCAAAGTATTCCACCAAATAGGAACATAAGAAACACTGCCCAATTCTTTCTATGAGGCCACAGTCACCCTGATACCCAAATCACACAAAGACTCAACAAAGAAAGAGAATTACAGACCAATTTCACTCATGAACGTTGATGGAAAAATACTCAATAAAATACTCACAAATCAAATCCAAGAACACATCAAAAAGCTCATCCCACTTCGATGGTCAAGTAGGCTTCATCCCAGAGATTCATGGATGGTTCAACATATATAGATAAATACAATCTACCACATAAATAAACTGAAAGACAAAAAACACACAATTATCGCATTATATGCAGAAAGGCCTTTAACAAAATCCAACAACCCTTCGTAATAAAAGTCTGGGAGAGATTAAGGATACAAGGGACACACCTCAACACAGTAAAGGCAGTTTACAGCAAGCCTATAGTTAACATCAACAGAAAAGAAACTCAAAGCAATTCTACTAAAATCAGGAACGATACAAGGCTGACCACTCTCTCCATACCTACTCAATATAGAACTTGAAATCTTAGCTAGAGCAATAAGACAACTGAAGGAGATCAAAGAGATACAAATTGGAAAGGAAGAAATCAAAATATCTTTATTTACAGATGATATGATAGTGTACACAACTTACCCTAAAAATTCGATCAGGCAATGTCTACAGCTGATAAAGACTTTAGGCAAAGTAGCTGGATGCAAATTAACTCACAAAAATCAGTAGCTCACCTTTACACAAATGACAAACGGATTGCAAATGAAATCAGGGAAACAACACCTTTCACAACAGCCTCAAATAATATAAAATATCATAGGGTAACCCTAATCAAGCAAGTGAAAGTCGTGTGTCTGATAAAAACTTCAAGATATCCAAGAAGAAAATATCAGAAGATAGAAAGATCTCCCATGCTCATTAATTGGTTGAATTTATATAGTAAAAATGGCTATCCTACCAAAATCAATCTACATTAACACAATTACCATCGAAATTCCAACACAATTCTTCACATATCTTTAAAGGATAATTTTCTGCTGAAATAGAAACACACACACACACACACACACACACACACACAAACCTGGATATCTAAAACAACCCTAAACAAACAAACAAACAAAAAACTACGGAAACTATCACTATCACTATCCCTGATTTCAAGTTGTTCTACAGAGCTATAGTAATAAAAACCACATGGCATTGGCATAAAAACAGACACATTAATCAATGGAATCAAATTGAAGACCCAGACATAAATCCACATACTTATGGACACCTGATTTTTGACAAAGAATCCAGAAATACACACTGGAAAAAAAAGACAACATCTTTAACAAGTGGTGCTGGTCAAACTGGATGGCTGCATGTAGAAGAATCCAAATAGATCCATATTTATCACTCTGCACAATACTCAACTCCAAATGGATCAAATACCTCAACATAAAACCAGATATCCTGAATGTGATAGAAGATAAAGTGGGGAATAGCCTTGAACTCATTGGCACAGGAAGACACTTTCTGAACAGAAAACTATTAGCATGGGCACTAAGATCAACAATTAATACATGGAACTTCATGGAACTGAAAAGATTTGCATGGCAAAGGACACTGTCATTGAAACAAACCAGCAGCCTACAGAATGAGAAAAGATTTTTACTAACTACTCATCCAATAGAGAACTATATATCAAGAAAACAAATAACTCAATTAAAAATGGGTTACATATCTAAACAGAGAATTCTCAAAAGAGGAAACTCAAATGACTGAGAAACACTTAATGAAATGTTCAACACCATTAGTCATAAGGGAAATGCAAATCAAGCCTACTTTGAGATTTCATCTTACACCTGTCAGAATGGCTAAGATCAAAAACACAAGTGACAGCTCACACTGCTAGGGGTGTGGAGAACACTCATCCATTGTTAGTACAGCCACTATGGAAATCAGGGTGTCATTTCTTCAGGAAGATGGGAACTGATCTACCTCAAGATCCAGCTATACCACTCTTGTGTATATAGCCAAAGGATGCTTCATTCTACCACAGAGATTCTTGCTCAACCATGTTCATTACTGCTCTATTAATAATATTGAGAAATTAGAATCAACTTAGATATCCCTCAACAAAAGAATGGATAAAGAAATTGTGGTACTTTTACACATTGGAGTATTACTCAGCCATTAAAAAAAGAAACCATTAAAATCACATTTAATGAACGGAAGCAGAAAAAAAAATCATCCGAGTAAGATATTCCAGACTAAAAGACAAATATGGGACATATTTATATATATGTGGATATCAGCTGTTAAGTCAATGATAACCAATCTACAATTCATAGAACCACAGTGTCTATAAGTGAATAAGAGGGACAGACAGATCTTGTTAGGAAAGGGAAACAGAATAGATAGTTATGGATGAATGGGGGCCTGGAAATACAGGGAGAAACAGCTAAAATTAAAGACCATTTGAGAGGTAGTATGGAAACCTAATATAGTAGAAGAATCCTAAAATATATACATATATGAAGGTGGTCTAAATGGAATTGCCAAATAATGGGGGAGATAGAGTTCCTGACCTTCTCTTGTCACCAAATGAATCTGCCTGTACCAGGATTGGGTCACACGAATCAAGATTCTGACCAAATTGGTCCTATGGGAGTCTTTAAACAACCAAGGCTGTTGCCAAGACTATAGGTTGTTCTCCACAAACTAATGGCAAGGTCCCATTGCTGAAGACAACACCTACACAACTCTTTGAACATGGAGAAGTTGAGCTGGTGCCTACACAGAGCCTTCACCCCTGTGTTCTAGTTTCTTTGGTACAGGAAGGTACTCTGCACTGCTACAGAAAGAGAAATATAAACACTAACCCAACTACAAAACCTTTGATCTACAATGTTGTCTTGCCTGCAAGACATGCTAGGACAATGGCGGCACAAAGCCTGTGGGAGTGACCAACCAATACCTGATCAGACTTAATGCCAACAAGAGGTGGAACCCATGCTCAACACTGCTCTGGTGACCAAGAACCCAAGACTAGATAGCCCAGAGACCTGGGAGAAAACCAAGTACTACTGGCCAAAAAGGGAAAGCATGGAAAACAATTTAATTAAAAGGAAAACAATTTATTTAAAAGGAAACATGGAAACAAATTAAAGTTCAACAGGTATTTACTAGTTCAAAAGGTTTGGATCACTTATATGAAAAATTATATTTTTGAACAAGAAATGTATTATAAAATATAAGAATATATAGGTTTGGGGCTAGAGAGACAATTTAGCAGTTAAACAATGCTTGCTGCTCTTAAAGAAGACATGAGTTTTGTTCCCAGCAAATACACCAGCTGGCTCATAACCACCTGTAATTCCATCTCCTAGAGTTCAATGCCCTCCGCAGGTACCCCCGTGCCACATGTACACGTACACAAAATTAAAAATAAAAGTAAATCTTCTTTTAAAAAAGAATGTGCATGTTTGCATGAGGTGAAATATATGTGTAAATCTACTAATATACATACTTGTGCATATACACACACACATATATATGTACATACACATAAGCATAGACACACACACACACACACCTATAATTAGAAATTTGGTAGACCTTCATCTGAATATACACTTTAATCTACTTCAATTTGAATATGGTTATGAGTTTGGGTATCTTATATTAAAATTTTCTTTCTTGAAAAGCAGAGCAAATGATAATTTTGCTTATATAGGCAAACTGTATGTGGAAAGGAAATATTAACTAGCAATGTAATAAAGAAGTGATTTCTTTTGGGGCCTTAAGCTCAAATCTTCAAATTTGCACTGTTTCCTTGTGGAATTATTTGATCAAACTGAAATGAAAATCAAAATATCTAACTGGCTCTGGTCAGTCATCCCAGTTGCTGCAGACAACTGCCAGAACTTTCTAATCTTCTGCAGGAGAATAAAGTAACAATTGGGATGGAAGCCTTGGGGCTTCCTCCACCCATTCTCCTGATATTAATTGGGTACCTTTGTTTATTTCACTCAACTCCCCAGGGAGATCAGTTGTTTCTAGCCAGTGTTTTGCTCCAACAGAAGCAGCAAAGAGACAATGGTCAAGGCAGGGTGCTTGGAGAGGGCGGTAGGACAAAAGACTGAGGCTTACCTCAGGAGGGGACTCAAAAAATGGCTCTGGTGAAGACACAAGAAATATGGCCATGCATGTCGCTGACTGATGAATTTTCAGGTTGGATTAAGTGTATGTGCCTGAATATTGTATGTATGTGGGGGGGGGGGGGGGAACGACAGAGCAATTATTCCTCAGAAGCAAGGCTTGGCTATAAACTC
Source organism: Peromyscus attwateri (assembly GCA_902168425.1). Classification (NCBI taxonomy): domain Eukaryota; kingdom Metazoa; phylum Chordata; class Mammalia; order Rodentia; family Cricetidae; genus Peromyscus; species Peromyscus attwateri. Next base: position 24,788 of record CABHPP010000249.1, on the reverse strand, counting down.
TGCCTCCCCAAACAGCACCATCAACTAGAGACCGAACACGTGAGTCTGTGGGGAGCATTACACATCTGAACCATAGCGTGTCCCTTGGAAACATCATCTCACTTCATACTGGTATTCTAGCCCCACTGTCTTGGTGGAGGGACTGGGGCGGGGAGGGATTCTATGGAGCTAAATCTGGGGACACAAGGTCACTTACACCTCACTCTCCAGATGATCAGGGGTCCAGAAGGAAGAAGGGTCTCTGCTTGAAGATGCTGAAGGAGAAACACAGAACTGATAACCTAGAGCCACTTACCCTGGATAGGAAGCAGTCCCAGTACAAATAATGATGTTCACAAGATGGAGTCCCCTAGAAGCAATGACAGTGTTGATGTGGAAGTGAGAGAGCAGACCACGATGATATGGCCAGCCTTGTGTGTAGGGAGCTCCAAACAGCCTAAAACTGAAAAGACACTTTTTTTTTTCTTTAAAGAACTAAAACGTAGCCATTTAAGACTCAAAATGCTGTCCTGAACCCTTCTTTTTGGTTACTTAGTTTGAATCCCTAATCCTTAGAACTGACCTCTGCATCACTGACCCCTTCCTAGAGCGTTTCTCTTCACCTTGGTGGCAAGTCAGACCCTCCTCCCCACACCAAGGCCTGAGCGCACGCACGGGGAGGGCAGACGCCACAGCCTTAGTCACCGTCTGGCTTTCATCTCTGCCACAGTGGAAAGAGAGATGGATTATAGAGCTCATGCGGTTGCTTTCCATTTCCATTCCGAAAGCTGGAGGAGGAGGCAGAGAGGAAGTGAAGAGGAAGGGAGAGGAGTAGAAGGAAGGTAAGGGGTGAGAGATAAGAAACAAAAAGAGTGGGGAGGAAGGGAGAGGAGAGAGGTGGTGGTGATGGTGGTGGTGGTGGTGGTGGTGGTGGTGGTGGTGGTGGTGGTGGTGGTGGTGGTGGTGGCGGCGGCGGCGGCAGCGGCGGCGGCACACGCCTTTAATCCCAGCACTTGGGAAGCAGAGGCAGGGGGATTTCTATGAGTTAGAGGCCAGCCTGGTCTACAAAAGTTAGTTCCAGGATGGCCAGGCTGTTACACAGAGAAACGTGGTGTGGGGGTGGGGGGGGGGGGGGGGGGGAACGGGAGTGTCATCTGGAAAGGACAGGGATCCTTTCAGGAGGTAAAGGAGGAGAAGAGAGAGGAGGCAGAGGGGGGACCTGCTGAAAATGACCCATGTTGGGTGAGGACAATGTTCAGGGGGAATGTGCAGTGGTGTGGAGTACAGTCAGCAGCCATCTCCATCTCTGCCACAGAGAAGCTTCCTGACCCGGCTGCCCAGTCCTGTGTTAGTGGGTTCTAAAGGACAAACAAATGAAAAGCACATCCTGAGCCCGGAAACTGTCACAGCTTACTGAGGATGGTCAGCGTGCTCCGGGAGTGAGTGTAGACCTCGCCTGTCTGGCTTTGGGCCCTCCCTCCGTGTGCCTTGTACTCACTCTGTTCAGGTCCATGTGTGCTAGCTGACTTACACAGCTTCCTTGTCCCTCCTTCTCTTCCTCTCTCTTCCTTCTCCATCTCCTTCCTTACTTATCCTCACTCTCTGCTTCTGCCTCTCCATTATACCCCCTTCTCACTGCCCCCTCCCTCCTCCTCCTCCTCCTCCTCCTCCTCCTCCTCCTCCTCCTCCTCCTCGTCCGTCTGTCCTTCTCTCCTCTCCCATGACCCCACTGAGAGCAGCAACCCTTTCCCCTCTCTCCATCACCCCCTTTCCGAACTGGTACTGCCCGGCACCCCCATGGAATCCGAGCCAGGGATTATCAAACAGATAATGTGCGGGTGATTAAAATACACCCCAGGAATGAGCTGTCCTGGAACCTCAATAGCTTTGGAAGTTGTGTTGGGCTGGTGGGTGCAACTGTCCAGAAGACCCAGGATGAGGTACTACATAGCATCATGTGCATTCACAGGAACTTTGTTGAAATTCATTGAGTTGTAAACAATCTGAAGAGTGGTAAATAAGGGTAGATGCCCCCCCACCTCTGACCACTGGCAGGGCAGCTGTCCTAGTCTCCCCACATCTCACCTGATTTTATTAATTATGGGGGAGAAAATATGAGCCCCAGAATGGAGTTCAAAGTGAGTGTGGTTAAGAATATTGAATCCTAATATTAAAAATTAACTCTAGTTTTGTCTTAAAATGAACTAAGAAAGCATGCAAAAAGGAATAGACTCTCATAATTCCATCTCCTTTTGAAATTATTGGCATTAATAAAATTCTCTCCCACCCCCATTTTGTCCTCATTCCTTAGGTATAAGAATACAGATTTCTGTGCCATTTCTCAGTGACCTAATATGTTTTAAGGATGCATTCATAGCAGTTAAAACGGTATGCTGAAAGTATGAAATTGGATACATTTATATTTGTGTATAAAAGCCATATATTTTGTGAATTTCTAAATAAAAATGCATATCTATCAAATTTCTCTTTATATGAAATTCTTTGTTTTCAAAAATGGAATGGTACCTCACTTATCATTCTTTAAACTGCTTATGGTTCTACCATATGTGGGTATTTCTATCAATACATGGAAGTTTTCTTTGTTCTTATTCATGGCTACATTGTTTCCTATCGACAGAATCAGTACAGCCCAATCAGTTTATTATTGTCTGTCGTAGTTAGCTTTAACTGTCAACTTGACACACAGCCTAGAAGGGAATTTCCATTTCGGGACTGCCCAGATCAGACTGGTTCGTAGGGATTTCTATGGGGAATTGTCTTGATTGTCAGTTAATGTATGAGGAACTAGCCCACCATGGGTGGTATCATTCCCCGGGCAGGTGGGTAGTCTTGGGTTATATAAGAAAGTAACCTAAGCATGAGCATATGAGGAGCCAGCAAGCAGCATTCTTCAAGTTCCTGCTTGAGTTCCTGCGTTGGATTCTCTTAGTGATGGACTGTGATCTGGAAGTGTAAGCTAAAGTAAACCATTTTCTTTCCTAAATTGCTTTTGGTCAGCATGTTTTATCCCAGCAACCAAAAGGAGTTTTTTTATTCGATAGTTGGATATCAGAATCTAGCCTCACTTTCCCTCAGTGGGTAACAAGTTGTCTTACATTATTAATTGAACAGTTTATCCTTTCTTGCATACTTGTTTGGTTGGCTCAGTTTATTTCTAATGTACTTACTTTTTTCACCTAAGAATTCGGAGCAAATTGAGCCTGAGACAATGATTACCAAAATATGGCCCCAGCCATTCTGAGCCTCCCCAAGCCCATTCATATCAACCACTCACATAACATTGACACACTCCAACACCTACACAGTCTCAGTTTTAATGGGCACACCTGAAGCTGGCACCTACAGATGTCCTTGTTTTGATGGCTAATGACCTTGGTGCTGGTATATTCCTGTACTTCAATTTTTTTCTGTTCTAGTATCTAATAGAGGAAATATTGGATATGAGTCACAAAAGCCAAAGCTTTTTAGGGTTCTCAATGATTTTGAAGAACATAGGGACTGGAGATACGGCTCAGTGGGTAAAATGCTTGCTGTGCGACCTTGAGAACCAGAGGTCAGATCCCGGCACCCATTTTTACCTTGGGTGGGTTTTGTGGCACAGCAGTTATGCTAGAGTTTGAGAGGTGGAGAATGGGATCCCTGGGCCTCAGCAGCCAGGCTGCCGAGGCTAATTAGTGAGCTCCAGACCAATGAGAGACTCTGCTCCAAAAATAAAAATAATAAAAAGGTGGACAGCATCTGAGAACCAACATCTGAGATTGTTCTGTGGCCTCACACTCATGTACACACACACACACACACACACACACACACACACACACACACCCCACAAAGACTGATTAAATAAATCTGCAATTAGCCTATCCCAAACTGAAATGTAGCCACTTCTGATTCCTGGGATTTGTAGCCAATCCTGTTTTGTTAATGGGGGCTACTGTTGGGGCAGCTTTGTCATTCCCACTCATCCCATTGTTCTCTAAGCAAGGTCAGCCTGTGTGAAGAGGTGACTTTGACTGGTGAAGAGAGGCAACCAGGCTGGGGCTATTCGGTCATTTATTTTCTGGCAGGTACAGCACTCTTCACCATGGGATAGGCGGGCAGGAAGCAGCAGGGATCTGGCCTTTAAAACTCAGCCTGATGTCACTAGACCATGGCTATTTCCAAGATGGCCTGTTGGAGGTCAATCTAGCCAGCACAACGAGTTATCATAAAATGAGATGGGACAACACAGTCTCTCAAGTTCTGAAGGGACCTTAACTATCATTCCGCGTTGCTTATTCAGTGACCAAATTATTTTCAGAGCCTCCCAGCAAACAGCTCATATATCATAAAGACCTGAGTTGATGGGGAGCTCATACTTTGAACCCAATGATTTATTTATTAACTAGTTAGAATAAACTTTATCTTCCCATTCCACCCCATGTGCACATACACAAGTCTCTCATAGCAATTAGCAACTGTTTCCTCATCTTCTGTCTCTGCTGGAGAACCCCTGTTTCTGCTTACTTTCATGATGGATGCATTAGTGCATATAAGAAATTGGCCCTCATTGGCCATCCATGACTTAACAGGCCTGAGACGTGCCTTTAATCACATGTGCTACGGAGGCAGAAACAAGAAGGTCCCTAAGACTTGCTGGCCAGCCATATACTTGAATTGGTGAGTTCCAAATGCAATGAGAGACATTGACCTAAAAAACAAGGTGGAGAGCAACATCTACCAACAGCTAGCCAAACTCAACCTCTGCCCTCCACATACAAATACACACATGTGCAAGGACACCTGAACACAGGTGTGTGTGTGTGTGTGTGTGTGTGTGTGTGTGTGTGTGTGTGTATACACATACAGCACTTACAGAAAACGCAATCAAGAAGACTATTTCTGCTTCAATTCACTAGTCTCCTATAACAGAACATGATAGGCAGGCATCTTACCAAGAGTAGAAATTAGTTTCTGACAGTTCTAGAGACTAAGAAGTTTAAGGTTGAATAAAGTTTTCCAGAGTCTGTTAAGTTTCTTTGCTTTGTCCCCCCACACAGAGAAGGCAAAAGGGGAAGAAACCAGCCTCACCCTCCAATGAGCTCCGCTTTTATCCCTTTGTTATGTGTCTTGCTCAGTTGCTCTTCCCTTTAGTTTTTGAGACAACTCTCACTGGAACAGGAATTCACAAATTTAGAAGACTGGCTAGCCGGCCAGCCCCAGGGATCCTCCTGTCCCTGCCTACTGGGATTGAGGTCATAACTGTGCACCCATGTTCAGCTTGTTAACATTGGCCCTAGGGACCGACTAGCTGCCCTCAAGACAGTCCTCCACAGATAAGCCCGCTAGCAAATCTCATCCAGGCAATCCCCCTGTCAAGCTAACAGTCCAAGCTGACTGAGAGAAATACAGAGTCTCCCTCCAAATAGCTGTAACAAATCAGCATAAACTCATTCAAGGGTCAGGATGAAGTAACAAATTAGCACAGACTCATTCAAGGGTCAGGATGAGGTAACAAATTAGCACAGGCTCATTCAAGGGTCAGGATGAAGTAACAAATTAGCACAGACTCATTCAGGGTCAGGATAAGGTAACAAATTAAAACAGACTCATTCAAGGGTCAGGATGAGGTAACAAATTAGCACAGACTCATTCAGGGTCAGGATAAGGTAACAAATTAAAACAGACTCATTCAAGGGTCAGGATGAAGTAACAAATTAGCACAGACTCATTCAAGGGTCAGGATGAAGTAACAAATTAGCACAGACTCATTCAAGGGCCAGGATGAGATCGTGTCCTTTGAGAAGCACTGCTCAACCTATTGTACAAGTGCTGCCAGAAGAGTCACCTTTAGGTCAAGTGCAGCCTGCTGGTATACTGTTTTGTTTGTTTGGTTTTTTCATTCATAGCATTTTATGCATTTGGATGGTTACCCAATATGGATTTCTAACTTCAAAGCATGTGGACACACTGGACCTGCCTCCCCTGTGGCATCATTCAGGGGACTGCTGTGTCCTCAGACTCCCCTGCTTCCCACACTACTTCATGCCCTTGCACCTGGCTGGACCTGATGGGTCCCCATGGGCTTTGAGTTTGTAACCTTTAATTGAGACACTTAGTTTGCCCTACCAGACTCTCCACTGACACATTTGACTTTGTATTCTAAGTATCTAGGATGACTTCTGACGCAGAGTTCTGGCCAAAGTATGTGAGATCTACACTCAACAGGAAGATGCTTCTACACACAGGTCTTGTCTTGTATTCAAAATAAGGTAGGCTTTCTTCCTTATAAAAATTATATAACACAGAAAATGCTACTGAGGCCAGGAGTTAGACCTCACTGGGCAGTCAGGATGGGACCCAAACCATATGAAGACTTCGGTGTCTTGGCAGTTGCTTCCTAACTTGCAACTGCAGGCAACCTGATTCAAAAAGCAATCTGTGCTGATCTGTTAACACAGATCAATACCCAGTAGCACACTGACTGTCCCTCAGGGCTACTCTGCCTACAGTTGTCTTCCCTTCCTTGGAGTGCTTTCAGAAAGGATTTTATTTTTATCTTTAAATTATTTTTATGTGTTGTGTATTGTGTACACATGCATGCAGGTGCCTGTGGAGGAACCCAAAGGAGTGGGATGCCCTGGAGCTGGAGTCACAGGTGGAGCTGGAGTCACAGGTGGTTGTGAGCCCCCAGTCTTCCTATCTGGACCCAAACTCTGATCTTCTGCCAGAGCAGCACATGTCCTTAACCACTGAGCTCCCATCCCCACAACGTCCTTTTCTAAATATCCAAACAAGAGCTGGACAGCAGCAACTCATGCTCGGGGCTTCTGTGTGGAGGGAGCTGTGGTGACTGCTGATCTGAGTCACAGCACCATTACGTGCTCTCGGGATCTCTGTTTTCCCAGCTGCTCAGTGCCACTTTTTCACTTTTACAGTCACCCATCATCTATAGCAGTGGTTTTCAACCTGTGGGTCATGACCCCTTTGGGGGTCAAATGATCCTTTCACAGGGGTCATCTAAGACCATCAGAAAACACAGATATTTACATTACAACTTATAACAATAGCAAAATTATAGTTATGAAGTAACAACAAGATAATTTTATGGTTGGGGGTCACCACAACACAAGGAACTGTATTAAAGGGTCACAGCATTAGGAAGGTTGAGAACCACTAGTCTATAGGTTTGGCACTGGGGGCTCTGGTGACTGTTAACTGTCTGGCACCTTTGCACAGCCTTCCTGTGTCTTCTAACCAGACCCTGGTCCACTCCAGGAAACCACCTTCATCTCACGACTGCCGTTGCTCTCACACTGGCGGTAAGTCTCCAACAGTAAGAAGGATGCTTCAGTTAAGTTTGGTTTGTGAAGAATAATGAAAACAGTGGCAAGGGCTGGAAGATAGCTCAGCTGGTAAAATGCTTATCCCACATAAACACAAGGACCTCACCTTGAGTCCACAGAGCATAATAAGAAACTTGACATGGTGAATCTAGCAGTTGTAAATCTCAGCACTGAAGACACAGACGTAGGCAGTTGCCCATGACTCACAGACAACTAGCTGAATTGGTGAGCTCTAGGCAAAAGTGAGAGACCATGTCTCAAAGAACAAGATGGATGGGTCCCAAGGAAGACACACAAGTTTGCTTGGGTTCTGGGGATTGTACTCTGATCTCCATGCTTTCAAGGGAATCATTTTACAGACAGGTATCACTCCATGACCAAGATGATTGAAATGAGTCAACTGGTGGATGGTAGCACACTTTGCATGGTTCATTTATGGTAGTGGCTAATAGAGCTGAGTAGGGGTCATTCTCCCCAAAGAGGTACATGCCTTTTGGTTTTCTAAGTCTCTGATATCTTGGATGCTTGAGGCTGAATTTGGATTCAGAAACAGATACAGCCAAACCAGAACACTGGTCTGGTTTCCCAAGGAGCTTTTTCCTGGGAAGAGATAAAGAAATGTTTATTCTGCATTCTGCAAAGATATAATACCAATGACAGACCAAAGAAACAATACTATACTGTCTATCTTGGTGAGCTAGTGAGTTTATAGAAGTATGGGTGAAGCTAAGTTGCTCAGAGAATCACCTCTCCCAGCAATTGTTACTGCCTATCTAACCTTATGCAGGACTTTGTGAATCCTGTTAATTTTTGGGAGCTTCCTGGAAGCTGTGAGTTGGTGACTTCCTGGGCCTTGTAAGTTTCATTCACTTCCTGAGTCTTAGTGAATTTCTCTCCATGAGGGAAGGTTTTAACTGAGAGGAAATAGCAGTACAACCGAGTGCAAAGAATACCCCCAGATCTAGTCTTGCCAGGGTTTCTTCTAATACTGGCCATATAGCTTAGTCCTGCTGAGTGTCATGTACCTACCAGAAAATCAAAAACCATCATCATCATAGTGAAAACCTCCAAATGTTCTGGGGTTCCAACCAGAGGACAGTACCTTCCCAGTTGGGACCCTGTTGCAGGTCAATAAGAAGACGTACCTTCCTTTCACACATTTAGTGGAGGAAGCAGTGTGGCATGTCACCACCACCAATAACACCTGCATGGAAACGTATTCATTTTTCAGCGAAGTGGCAGTCACCTTTCAGGCGCTGCCAGTCATCCACAGCCGGGCACAAGCTTAAGGATGGCAAACCTGGTGGTCTGGGTCCTGATAAGTCTTCTTTGTTGTCTCTTCCTGCTAATGACTAACTACTCTTGGCTGGTTCCCAAGTCTCCATATTAGATTGGATAATCCCGCTTTTAATAATGCTCAGGATATTTGCCTCCCTTGGGGAACAGTGATCAGAGCAGCGGACGGTATTAAAATGGAGCTGAATGCCACGCAACAATTCACCCTTTAAGCTGTGTGTATGTGGGCACAGCCTTGTGCCTGTTTGCCTACAGGGAGATGTGTCTGCATGTGCATGTGTCTAAGTATGTTCATTCTCTTTGCCTTCTAGGCTTTGTGTGTGTATGTGTGTGTGTGTGTGTGTGTGTGTGTGTGTGTGTGTGTGTGAAATCCTACCCACCTCACTTGCAGTGTCAAAACAAAGCACTGAAGAATCCACTCAAAACTCAGGTTTCCTAAATGGACAAGGCTATTAACTTACAAATTCATGTTTTGATTTCCCCTAAATGGCATTAGCTGGGCATTAAACTTAAGGGCGCAGTAATACCTCAAGGGAACCCAGAAATGCAAAGTTAATACATAGCCAGATTTATTCAATATAATGTGAATTGTGCTTAGTATTTCAAACTTAGCATAAACCGAGCAATAATCAGGTCTATGATTTTCCACCACTGATAATAATGTGATTTGAGAGCCATGTTTTTTCACCCCTTTAACTGGACTATTCCAGTCATCAGGAAAGCACTCTAAAGAAAACTGGTAGAGAGCAGAGCAAAGAAATATACAGAGTTACTAATATACACCGGGGTTTGAACTGACACGAAATTTTATCTTAATTATCGGACAAATTTGTACTCCCACTATCTAATTCAATTTGCATGCATCGGTAGACACTTATTAAAGGTAATATTACATCTGTCATTTTGAGACTGGTGAGAATTTTATCATATGAACTGCGAGAAACAGCCACTCTATTATGTGCCGAATTCTTTTGTATGGCTTAAAATAACCAGGATTGCATCCTAATTAAGGTTTTTTTTTCCCTGTAACTGTCTCAGGGCAGTCATCGTCTTGTCCGTTTTATGACCGTCTTGTAAGTTATTTGAACACAGATTTGAAGTTTCAGGAGTAGACGTCTCCTCCCCCTGCTTCCTTGTTCCGAGTGAAAAATGAGAGCTTTGCTAATAAAATGTAAACTGGAATCAAATGTTCAAATACGGTTTTATGAGAAGCACGCTGCGCGTAAACCCGTCTTAGAATTCTCCACTGGATTTAGGATTCGGCTGTCTACAAATGTATCAGGCTGTCTGAGGCATTAGCAGTTGAATGTGCTGGCATTATTTTTTTTGAGATGAGTTTATTAGATTTCTACTTTGTATGAAATGAATCCATAAAGTGCTAACATCACATTACCAGTCCATGGTAACAATGGCAGTGTGTGAGCATAGGGCTCTGACACCCCATTCCATGTCTTTGCAATACTTTCCATACATACCTCCCCACACACCAACTGACTTCTACTTGGAGCCTCAGAGCTCTGTGAGGTTGGAGATAAACAGCTGGGCTTTTGAAGCACACCTTGAACCCCGCCCATGCTCCCCCATTCTAGCCATCTTGGTTTCAGAACTGTTTTCTTCCACCCAGGGAAAGAAATGAAGACCAGTCAAGAAAATGACTTAAAGAGTTAAGATGTGATCAGCCCAACCAGGAACAGGAGAAGGAAGCTGAACAGGGCAGGTGTGCCCAGATATGGACTGCACATGCAGGGCCGTAGGGAGGGACAGGAAGTGAAGTGCCAACTAAGGGAGGCAGGACCCCTATTCCTTACCATTTACCCTTTTCTCTGGGCACCTGCGTGTTCCTGGAAACAGAGGGAAGACAAGCTTTGGTGCTTCAGATTGGCTTGTGAGGGCCAGAGGTATATCCGACACACTTTTAGACTCCTCCGGTGCCCGCTCACAAGGTCTAGTTTTCCTTGTCCTGCCTCTGAAAACAAACATGACCTTTACATGTGACTAGGAACTACAGAGTTCAGATGTCACATCTCACAAAACTATCACAGCATGCACTTGACCACAGTGCTATTTCCTTAAATGGGAATCTTTTTTTTCTCTTTAACATAACATTTAACAAAGCATACACACACACACACACACACACACACACACACACACACACACACATTTCTTCAATTTTTAAAAAGTGTCTTATTTATTGTGATTGGTGAGTGTGTGCATATGTGATATGTTTGGGCATGCGTGAGCCACAGTGTACAGTACAATGTGTGCGAAGAGGCCAGAGAACAACTTGAGGGAGCCGATTCTCTCTTTCCAGTGGGTTCCAAAAATCAAGCTCAGGTCACAGGGCTTACAGTACAGGACAAGTGTTTTTATCCACTGGCCCATCTTGCCAGCCTATTGTTTTACATTTTTACTGAGACAAAAGGCCCATCAATAGCCACTGATGAAGGTAGACAATTTTACTTGACAATTGTTAAAGTGCTTTTTAAAAATTGTTGTTTCATATCACTGTATTGAAATGTCTAGCTCTGTGTGACACACCCCCCCCGTGTGTGTGTGTGTGTGTGTGTGTGTGTGTGTGTGTACATGTCCTTGTATGTCCATGTGAGTGGAAGCTGGGAGCCACAGTTTGATGTCAGGTGTGTTCCTCAGTCACTCCCCACCTCATTATTTCTGATACAGGGCCTCTCGCTGAGCCTGTGTGTAACTTGCTGACTCAGCGAGACTGGCTCCCCCACAAGCCTCAAGGAGCATCCTGTATTCATCTTCCCAGTGCTGAGAATACAGGTGCACATTGCCACATCAGGCTTTCTTCCGTGGGTGTTGAGAGATCAAACACAGGTCCTCATGCTACGTGACAAGAACATTTCACCCTCTGCTTCATCTCCCCAGACCACCCGCACTCTTGGAAAAGGTTGCTTTGGTTTTTAGTCATCTCAAAATCAAAATATTCATAGGCTTATTTGGTGTTTCTTCGGTCTCGAAGCCAGCCATCTTGATGATTTTACCACCCCCAAAATGTCCGGCGTGTCATCCAGGTTTTAAAGGGGAGGGGCTTCCATCCCCCCACACCACTCCTGAAGAAGCAGATGAATAATTCATGGTGCCACATGGAGGTTTTGTCCGAATTCTTCTCTGGAACACTTCTGAGTGGCCAGAGAACCAGGGAACTTGCAGTCACGGTGTGCTGTGTCACAGAACAGTCAATCAGTCTCCAAAGAAATGTGAAGAGAACAGGTTTTTCATGCCTGTGCGTTGGGCGGGAGCCAAACGTGTGTTGCCATTTGACGTGGAATCAGTGTACACCTGTTCAGACCAGCTGTCAGCTTAACCTGTGTCGCAGGCACATGTCACACCCGCCGGATCTTCACAGCAGGCTGTGTCTGCGTGACAGTCGGGACAGACAGTGTGAGCAACTTGGGGACCAGGAAAGGAGGAGCTTGTGGAGCCGTCGCAGGGACACAGATGTGTGAGGAGTGTGATAAAAAAAAGGAAACATCTGAGGGAATAAGCTCAAACAAAACAGCAAATGTCATTTGCATTATATAATTATGACCGACCATTGAGTCCTTTGTAATAACACTCGGTAGGCCAGTGTTAAAACCTACAGTGAGTGATAAAAGGCCTCAGCTTGAAAAAAGGTCAGCATGAATTAGTATATATTTGCTGATTAATTCAGACTGTGCCTTCATCAGTTTTATAGTTCAGGGCCCCAGCCTGGGTTGAGACAACAGCCTATGAAATTCAAATATGCTCCATTCAACACACTCACATTCCAAGCCAGTGTGCTGGGCTTTGTGGAAAACTCTATCTGGCAAACATGAACGCAGGCAGACATAGAGTGACTCACACACAGGTACCAGCATGAAAGAGGCCCGTGTGCTCATGCACAGAAGGCCAGAGGTGGGCCTGGGACACCACACGTTCCTCCCTCTCATCCCAAACATCTGTGGTTGGGGCCACTCAATGGTGGTAGTCTCTTTGTCTCTCTCTGTTTGATGTTCAAACACGACCTCAGGATTAACTGGGGATAAAATTCATTTGAGGAAGATAGGACATCTAAGAGAGCAGGAGCCTAAACCTGCTTTTCAGAATATGCATATAGATTCAGTGTTTCAGTGGAATGCGTGTGAATAAGCATCCATTTGCATTGCTCTGTGATTACAGCTCATCATGGAACGATCTGTTAAAGTTGGCCTGTCAACTGTGTTCTCCTGAATCCCCCTTAAGACACCAAATTTTCTTTATTTTTATTCTATTTTTTGAGACTGGGTTTCATGTGTTCCAGGCCGGCCTCAAACTCATCATATAGAATGCCAATGACCGTGAACTCCTGATCCTCCTGATTCACCTCTCAAGTGCTTAGATTCCACATGTGCACTACCCTGTCTGGTTCATGCAGTGCTGGGCCTTGGGCATGGTAGGCAAGCACTGGGCTGTCGTGGAATATTTGTTCAACTAGGCAAAAGTGTGATACATTGGTTTATGCTGCATCTGTTTAATTATGTAAAGATACGTTGCATTTTCGTCGATTAAATAAAATTAACCTGGGCTCAGAGAGGCAGGGTTAGCAACTGGTTGACAGGAAGTAGCAGGGAGGAGCTTAGCTTGTGTTTTCAGTTGGGGCAGTGTGGCTGGGCGTGGCTTCCAGGGACGCCAACTGAGAGAGAAAGTTAGCCTGTGACTACTCTAACTCTCCAAGCTTGCAGGTTTTCACCCTAGGCTCCACAGAGATTAGCTAAAGCTGCCTTTAGTAGCAGTAACAGCACCCTGGTCTGAGGGAGCAGAATTCCCCCAGGCTACAGCCTCAGTGGCCAGGTGCTAGCAGTTTAAAGCACAGCCACTGTGAGGAAGGTAAACAGCACTGGCCACCTCCCGAGACCAGGTACCGGTTCTTCTCTTTTCCTTCTGCCGTTTTCCACATGTGTATGTGGTGACATACAGATGTACAAATGGTGTATGTGTGTAGTGGGTAGCTGTTCCAGCTTTAACCTGGAAGTACTACCCCCAGTGAGGCTTCCGGTAACTGTCACACCTACCTATGACCTGCCCCTGAGGCGGGGCTGAGAAGGGAGCCCTTAAGACCTGAGATCTGGATGTGCCAACTCCCTTGGTTCCTGGTGATCCTGGATGCTGGATGGTAGACCAAGCAGAGTTCTCCAGAGAACACCGCTGGACTGCACCTCACCTCTCCTGGATCCTGTAACCAACCCCTTTACTAGCTATAAGTTACCCCAAAATAAACCTCTTTTTTAACTATGTGGAGTTACCTTAATAAATCCCCTGATATATGTGTGTTTGGGTGTTGGGGGGGGGGGGGACACATGCACATGTCTGTGCATGTCTGTGGAAGCCTGAGATCGATGTCAGAAATCACCTTCAATCTTTCTTCTATTTTATTCATTAAAGGAAGTTCTCTCAGTCAAACTCAAAGCTCACCAGTAAGGCCCGTCCGTCTTCCCAGATAGTTTCCTTTAAGCTTGTCCTGGCTCCACCTTCCAAGGCTAGAATCACAGGCAGGCAGTGACACCCACATAGCATTAGCATTTATGTAGGCTTCTGGGGATCTCAACTCCAATCCCCACACTTGAGTGGCAAACATTTTAACTGCCAAGCCATCTCCCCAGACCCCCCTGAGATACAAATTCTTATCTCCAGTAACCAACTCCCTTAGAGTTAGAGCTGTGACTGGGATTTGACCACAGTCTGATGACCTTGAAAGCACTGTATCCCATCTCGCCTCCACTGACTCTCTCTGTACCTGTGCACGGAGCATTTTTGTACCTATTTACTGAATCCTCGGCCAGATGCTGAGCTGGGACCCCCATGTAACACACAGATACTCCCAGCTTTCAAACACTTATGAATTTGAAACTCCATCTCATCAACATTATAAAGATCTCCTTTTGTGGTGGTAGGGCTTGAACCCAGTACGTGCTGAGCAATTGCTGTAATACCGAGCTACGTATCCAGCTGTAGTGGAAGGAGTCAGGTCCTCCTTTGCTCCTCTACAGTGGCTTTTGTCTATATGAACGATGAGGTCCCCCTGCATGAGGACTCCTCTGTGTGCATCAAAAGAATCTTGGAAAACTGAGCTAAGCTACTAGTTCACAAAAACCAATGAAGACTTTGGATCTGCTGCCAACAGAGTGGCTTTCCATCATTAAAGGAGGGGTGGGGGGATGGCTCTGTCAGTAAAGCACCAGCCGCGGAAGCATGAGGACCCGAGTTCAGATCTCCAGCACCCATATGAAAGCCAGGCAGGGCAACATAACCCCAATGCTGGGAGGAAGGAGACAGATGGGTGCTCGGAGCTTGTTCGCCAGTTGAGCTGAATGTGTGAGCGACATAGACGACATTCTTTCAAAAAATAAGACACAGAGTGATTAAAACACCCAATGTTTATTTCTGATGTCTATCCTTACATAGACACACGTATATATTCACAATTAAATATGCCCATAAATCACACACACACACACACACACACACACACACACACACACACACACACTTTCTCATGCTTTGGGAGACAGGCTGGGTATATGTCTAGTAAAGAAAGCCTGGTAGTAATTCTGTGTTGGCTAGCATTTCATCAATTGGATATAAGCTAGTATCATCTGAGAAGAGGGAACTTCAGCTAAGAAAATGTCCTCATCAGATTGGCCTGTGCGCAAGCCTGTGGTGGTATTTTCTTGATTGATGGTTGATGTAGAAGGGCCCAGCTCACTGTGAGTAGTGCCACCCTGGGCAAGTGGTCCCAGAGTGTATAAGAAACAAGCTGAGCAAACTAGAGGATTTATTTCAGAACAGTACAATTCGGCAAGCCTAAAACCGTGTTCCTCCATGGACTCTGCTTCAGTTCCTGCCTCCAGGTTCCTGATTGAGCTCCTGCCCCGAGTCACCTTGATCATGACTGCTATCTGGAAGTATAAACTCAAATAAACCTTTTTCCTCCCCAAGTTGCTTTTAGCCACAGTGTTTTTTTTATCACAGCAACAGAAAGCAAACTCAGACACAGCCAAAGGACCAATTATGTTACAGCACATGGGTTGAGATGTTTGTAAGTCAATCTAAACACAGAGATTTCTCACTTGCTTCGTATTTCATTCTGACAAATAGTAGGAACCCCAGGGAGACATATTGGGAAGGCTGTCATAAAGGGTAGATAGGCATCACACCAGCTTAGCCAGGTTCTGCATCTAGCTTGCAAAATGATTCTAGGCCAACCAGTCACATCCAACCCACAGCTCCCAGGCTATATTCAGCCAAGGACAGGCATGAATGCATTCCAACACAAAATCATAAACATCTTGAGAAAAATTTCTGTATGACTATCATTGTAACTTGATTCTGTGACTTGAGTATAAACTTCATGGGTGACACTTTTATCATAACGTCAAAAGATTGGACACACCTGGAAGCCTTTCTTGACCTCCATTTTTCTTCAGTGAAATGAATGTTCTGTCTCTGAGGAGACTTCTGACTTAATCATACTGTCAATAATGATATCTTACATTGTAGCGTCATTCATGGTTCACAATGTGCTTGTACAGACAATACACCTCAGTAAGGAGACTCATCCATGCATGAGGTGCAGAGTGAAAAGGCTGGAAAGAGACCATCTCCCTATATCCTCAGAGGACAGACCCTTAGGCATTGTGCTCCTCTCCATAAGGTCACTGAGTGTGCCCACCTCTAACTACAGTGTCATTCCCATCTGTTTCTCAAGCCAGATGTGACCTCTGTTGTGTGGTTTTTATTGAGAAGTTGAGAACAAACACCCGCTCACCCTGATAGAAAACTAACAATAGTAAGGATAGCACCAACGTCCAACTCAGTGAAATGAGTTTATTGGACTGACTTCTAAAAATATGGATGAGGGGGTACTTACAGGAACATGGACATCTTAGAGAATGCCACAGCATCAGAAAACCTACCCAGCATGGGTGACAACCAATGTAAGCTGAAACCCTGAAGCTTTCTGCAGGAAGCCCAACAGAGGGCCTCCTCTCCTCAGCTGCACTTCCTGGTTATAAAACCTTAGAGGGGAGGACATCTTGTGAATCTGCTGAGTTTCAGGGACTTCCTAAAGGTTATGGGTCACTTACTTGTGGGTCATTTAAAGGAGCCTTTACAAATTTTATTACCAGGTGTTTTATTTTGTGTTAGGTATATGTGTTTTGGGGTGAAGTATGCGCACATGAGTGCAGGTGCCTGACACCAGAACAGTTATATCCTCCTGAAGCTGGAGTTACAGGTGGTTATGAGCCACCTAACATGAGTGCTGGGAACTGAACTTAGGTCCTCTGCAAGAGCAGTACATGCTCTTAACTGCTCAGCCATCTCTCCAGCCTAGTATTTCTTGGGTCTTAAAGAGCTTCCCTTTAGCTTTTAGCTTTCCCTGAAATTTAATAAGCTCCCCTCCAGGGTAGAACATTTCAATTTGGAGGCCATCGTTACACAACAGCCTCCCATCCCTCTCCTACTCCTGAAGAACAGTGTGAATTTCCCGCTAGTGATAAGCCTCTCCTGTGAGTACCATGACTTGTCTTCCTCTGAGCCTCTGCCACCTGTCATTCATACAATGACTGATGTTCTATGTCACCTAATCCTTCCCCATGGCTATCAGTACAGGGCAGGAACCCCTAAACCAACAAACCAGAACTTCACTTGTTCCCTCCACTTTGGTTGACACCCCTTCCACCCCTCTTTGCTTCTGTATAGAAGCTGTACATGTCTTCATGAATGTCCCAAGAAACACTTGACCCTCAGGGCCTGGAACGTTCTCTGTTTCATCCCATCTCTTCCTCTACTAGCATTAACATCAGCTTCTCAGAACAGACCTCTGTGGCTCCTTATGCTAGGAACGGGCCCCATGCTACATTCCCAGAGCCTCTGCAGTTTTCCACAGTGATGCCACACATTGAATACATTCCTTATACTTGCCATTCCAACTTCCAGACTAACTGAAGTCTCGCTTGCCCGGCTGCGCTCTCCTGCATCAGCAGAGCTGTGTCGCTTACTCAATGAAAAGGTGCTTGATTGGGAGGCTAAACCCAGGGCTCCTGGACCGAGCTGGCTCTGCGCTGCTAAGCAGGATCCCTCTGCTGTGCTGACTAGTTGCCACGTCCAAGGGATTGGAAGGTCACTAGGTAGCCCTACGGCCCATGAGTGGATGTTGTGGAGAGTGAGTGCATCCAGGGGGTGAGAAATGAATTTCAGTTGAGCCTCAGAGCCTGTAAAGTAGTTGCAGCCTAGCGTGTCTCAGAGGGGACCTGCCACCTCTCTCCCTTCCAGTTTTCCCATCTGTGGAGACTTTCCAGGAGGTGGAAAGGATAATGGAGGCAGATGTTTGGTGCAGTTTACTTTAAAGCAAATTAAGACTATTTTAGTCCCTAAGTTTTAGCCCCCACACTCTCGGGTATTTTTCTAGAGCCTCATTTGAGCAGTGGATAGATAGTAGGTTCACGGAAGATGAACCGTACCTAATGTATAACCTGTCCTGTGCCCATTGCCCATTGCCAGCCTGGGCTAGGATAACCAGCTGTCCTGTGTCCAGACACAGCAGCCAAAACAGGATCTGGAACTTTCCATATAGAAGCTGGGAGAGTCCCTAGCTGTTGTGTGACTTTGCCTGGGCAGATGTGAACAAATATCAGTTCACTCTAGATATGGCACCCACAACAGACCAAGGAAATGGTTCTACTCAAGTCTAGCTGAGTGAACCAGTGAGTTTATTGGGGTGATTTACAGAAGCATAAGTGACTCAAAGTCAGCTTCTTAACAGAAAAGTCCACCCCAGCGTGAATGAATACTCAAGAAAACTACAAGCCTTGAGATCCCTGGACTTGGAAGCAGTTCCATTGAAGAGTCTCTTCTCCTCAGGCACTGTTACTGTTTGTGTAACCTTGGGGAGGGGCCTTGTGAATCTTGTCAGTTTCAGGAGCTTCCTGAGCCTTGCATGGTTTCTTTAGTTCCTGAGTCTTATCAGCCTTTCTCCTTCTTCTAGAGAATCTTTCTATTCGGAGAAAACAATTATGCAATACCAGCAAGCCTGGAGCAGAGGCAGTTAGAAAAAATGGGCAAATCAGTTATTTCTTCATCATCTCAGTGGAGATTCACTCTGAAGCAAATATCAAGCTCCTGGAGAGCTCCATGAAACACATCATAGAGTCCAGGAAGTGCCACAGTGGGTTGGGTGCATCCTCCCACTGACATTAGTAGCCATTGGTGAAGTTTCCATCCTTAGTGTTGCCAACTCCTGTACACTCAAGGGTGCACACACTGAGCCATCCCTACACTAAGACATCCCCATCACAGAGGCTAGTGAATTCAGTCAGCCAAGGGGAATGGGAGGTGTCATGTAAGTACATGCTGTACCTTAGGAGATTGGGAAGAGATATGCCTAGGGTGAATTAACTATGTTCCAGTATAAGAGGCAAGTATCAGAGAAATGGCATCTTATACAGACCCAAAGGGGCTAACTGACTTCAAATGGCTCGTATGAGACAGAGACCTTGGCCAAGGTAGGTGATGGCTAAATCTGTCAGTGTTTGGGTGTAGAAAACACCTTGGGTCCTTTGAGCAGAAAATTAATACTGTGAAAGAGTTGCTTATAAATACTTAAAAGAGCAGGAGCAACCAGTAGGTAGCAGGAACCGCCATGAACTGAGCACACCCAGGGCCGTGTCCACACTGGCTATGGTCCAGCAGCCAGGCCTCCCGGAGCTCATTGATGCCACCACCACTGTCCTGGCACTGCTGCCAGGTGCTCTAGCACAGATGAGGCCACGACAAGTTCTCACCTCTGTCCGGCTTTCCTTGACAGGACTCGGTATCCCCACTGCCTGGTGTCATTCTTTCAAATCACCCCAACTGTGCTAGGTGAACAGTCGGATTTCTACCCAGATCTGAGCTGTCAGAGCTTCTAGACGGAGTTTAGTTTCCCAACTTTTCCAAATAAAATGGGGATAAGATGGCAGCGTAGAGAGCCAACCCCAGCTTTGACTAAACCACATACAAATGTAGGTGGCACCGCTGTCTGGCAGGAGTTAGATCATACTCTAAGTGGGACTGACAGAGATTCCCAACAGAAACAGGGTAAGACTGAGCTTTCTTTTCCGTCTATCTTGTCTTCTCTTACACTGGTGAGTGTGTCCAAGCCACAGCCCATGGGTCACATGAGCCCCAGGATAGCTATGGATGTGGCCCAGCACAAAATCATAAACTTACTTTAAATGTAATGAGATATTTTGTGGGGTTTTTTTTTTTGTACCTCAATTGCACAGTTTTTGAGCACAAACTCTGTAGTTAACAACAACCTGTCTGTCACAATATCAAAGGGTTGAGCACTCGTGGAATTGATCCATCGAGATAAATGAAGAGGGCCTGAGGAGACGAATCAGTGAATAAATATATGTGTGAAGCCTGGAGTTCACATCTCCAGTCCCCACACGAATGTAGGGTGAATGTGAGAGCCTGCCTGTAATTCCAGTGTGCAGGAGGTAGAGGCAGGGGATTCCCAGAGCAAGCTGGCTAGCTGGACTCACTGAGTCAGCAAGCTCCAGGTTCAAGTGAGAGACCTTGTCTCAACAGATAAGATGGAGTGTGATTGAGGACACCTATGGTCAACTTCTGGCCTCCACATTCATGTGCATGAACACACCACACATACACACACACACACACACACACACACACACACACACACACACACACACAAATAAATAAATAAATAAGCATTTAAAACGAATGAACACTTTGAGAGTGCTCACAGTTCAGAAGGAATCCCACACCCATTGCCTCCAAGCAAAGACTGACAGTAGAGACTTGCCGCTGTGTTCCAGTAAAGCTTTAAATTCACCTGAGTCCCTATGTGTTAACATGGTGTGAACAAAGCCAATACTCTTACTACTTTTCCTGTTTGTTTTTCCCTCAAAAAAAAAAAAAAAAGGAGCGGGGGATGTGAAGTGGGGGCGGGGCGGGGGGGGGGAAGAGGAGGGGAAAGAAACGGAAGAAGGAACATCTTCCTCTGCAGAAGATGGTTTCCTAAGACAGGGACCACTGCAACATCCTAAGTGCCTGGATGCTACCAGAAACTCAAGAAATGAATGCGATATGAGTGCATTCCATCTCCTACCATGTGACAATAGCATGAGGAAATGCCACCTTTCTCCTGCCCATCCTACTCTGGCATGACAGCATCCACATAGGGCTCAGGACAGGAAGTCAGGTTGGGCTGAGGTAAAGGAATTTTTGTAGGTCTGAAACCATGGCCACTTTAGTAGGCTCCAACCTTCTGAGCTCAGGTCCAAGATGCCTCTAGATCCAGGATGGATTCCCAGTGAGCTGTTGGAAGTCACCATTCCCAGAGCATGGTGGTGTGGTTTTCCTTGGTAGCAATCCATTGCATTTGAGAGCCAGGGCTGTCTGTTACTTCTGGGGAAACACCCAAATCCTACCAATCCCTTCCCAACCCTCTGTGACATCTGCCCACAAAAGCCACAGAAGGAGCCTTCCACCAACCACATCCCTGTCTTTAGGAAGCTGCCATTATAAGAAAAGGAGGTCCAGCCCATAAACCCACTAGCTGTTTAATAATTTCTTTCCAAAGAACTAATCTAGTTTCATATGCATTCATATGATATCCAGGTATCATATCTCTACTTTATTCAGTGAAAATAGAACCACTGATTTAAAAAATACAAAAAAAAAAAAATAAATAAACCAAGCAAAAATTTCCATGATATCCATGCCACCATTCCCAAAAGCACAGGGAAAAAAATTTTCAAGGCTTTCCTCCCCCTTCCATTCCTCTTCCTCCTTCCTTTTCTTCTCCCTCTTCCCCCTTTTCATCCTCCCTTTTTATTTTATTTTTTAGGGAAAAAAACAACAGGAAAAGTAGTAAGAGTGTTGGCTTTGTTCACACCGTGGAAAGCCAAGCTGCTATGGAGACAGGAAGCTGTAGATCACACCATTTCATGGTGCAGGCTCTTGTTACTCATGTTAGCTTGGCTTGAGTCTGGCTGGTATATGGGGAGACCACCCACTGGCACCCTTCTCTGAATATGCCAAGAGCAATCTGCTTGACGCTCTAGACAAATCACTTCTGGCCAATCTCCTGTGACTTTTGTATCAGGATCCCTCCTTGGCTTGGCCTGCCATCTGCCACTCTGAAAATGACCGCAATATCCCCAAAATGGAGGCTTATCTATATGACTTTAGAACCAAGGGGCACCTTTTGAGGAGCAGGCATCAGAAGATTAAGTAGTAATACTTCAGAAAGCTTCACTGGCTTCTGGGGTGCCTGGAAAGGCAACGTTCAAATCTCTTCCTTGGTGTCTCAAAGTCCTCTTGTTCTTCGGGTGTCACTATTAAAAAGGCCTCCAAGTTTGGACAAGTAAGACAACCAGTAAAGGAATGGACAGGACAGTAAAGCAAAGGAGACCCCTAGAGATAGTCTCAGCCACTTTACATTGTTATCATTAAATGCCAGCTCTACTGAAAGAGTCAATACAAGGTCTGTTGCATGTGGTTGTTCAGTGTTCAAGGATGTCTGGCCAAGGGGAAAAGTAGTGCTGAAATTCAACACTGCACTTTGTTTGCCCAGGATGTGCCTGGGCGGAAAGGCTGCGACAGTCCAGAGGGAGGAGACACTCGCCCTCATCATGTTCGTTGAGCCATGTCATAACAGGTCAGGAGACGATGTGAGAAATTCATCTGGGTCACTGTTCTAGCTGCGTTGTTGTTGCTTGGATAAAATATCATGACCAAGAGCAACTTACGGGAGGAAACTATTTATTTGGCTTCTACTTCCAGGTCACAGCCCATCATCATGCAGGAGAAGTCAAGGCAGGAGCTCAAGCAGCTAATCGCATCACACCTACCAGAGGAAAGAGAATAAACATATGGATCTGTGCTTCTGCTCTGCTCACTTTCTTTACTCCTACACACTAGTCCAGGGTTCAGCCCATGAAATGGAGCCTCCCACATCCAAGATGGGTCTTCCTCCCTTAACAATCAAGACAACCTCCCACAGACATGACCAAGGCCAACCTGATCTAGTCAACCTCACTCCCCAGGGGATCCTAGGTTGTATCAAGTTAACAGTTAAAACTGACCAGCACAGGAGCTTAGGTTGACAAAGTTCTGAACATTAGTCTTTGCACCTGTGGCGTTGGAACCGGTCACCACAACTAACTTTAAAACCATCTTGCATCTGTTTGTATAACAGTGAGTAGGAGAGGGCTTACTCGGCTCAGTTCTGTTACTGATGGTCTGTGGTCTGGAATAGGGAGCCAGAAGGAAACAGAGGTGAGGATGGGAAATGAGGGAAAGGAAATAGCACTCCAGCATGCAGATGACAGCAATGGCCAGTGTGATCTCCGCAGCACTTCCCAGACCTGGAGACAAAACATATTTTGATCAAATGGAAGACCCAGACATAAATCTACATACCTATGGACACCTGATTTTTATATAGAGAAGTCAGAAATACACACTGGAAAACAGAAAGCATCTTCAAAAGTGGTCCTTTTGTCTCCAGGGTCCTCTCCACATTCACAGTTGCTCATTCCTATGCCAGGTGTGTATTGTGTATCTTCTAAAGACAGCAGAAGACATCTTCAAAGATGCAAACGAGGATGTGGAGGAAACCAAGTCAAAGGCCTGGGCTGTGGCTCCACGAACGGAATGCTTACCTAGCATGGATGAAGCTGTGGGTTTGATACCTGGCATCACATAAGCTGGGTCTGATGGTGCATGACTGTAATCCCGGCCCTTGGGAAGGAGAGGCAGACCATCCTTGGCTACATGGCTTGAGATCAGCTTGAGCTACATTGTCAGCTCAAGGAAGGAAGAAGGGAGAGAGGAAAGGAAAGAATAAAGGACGGAGGAAAGGAGGGAGGGAGGGAGGAAAAAAGGAGGGAGGGAGGGGGAAGAAAGGAGGGAGGGAGGAGAGGAAGAATAGAGTGAGAGGGAAGGAAAGGTGGAAAGGCTGGAGAGGGGATGGGGGAAAGGTAGGAAATTAATTCAGGTACATGAGTGGGTCTCCTTAGAAGTGAAGGGTTTTTGTTTTTACTGGCTAAGAAGAAAGATGAGGAGAATACATTTTTTTTGTGCCTTTTCTCATGAACTGGCTTCTTCAGCCTGAAGGAGGCAGAGATTCAGACAACGAAATAATGATTTAATAGCCTTGAAGTCAATCAACTAAATACAATAACATTAATTAGCCCTTTATGCCCAACTCAAAACTAATTCTGTTGTCTTCTTATTTTTGTTCCAAAAGGATTACTAATGAAATATTTAATATTTCACCAGGCTCTGGATTCATCTCCACACTGGCTACCAATTTTCTCTTGTATGGTTTGAAATTGTACCCTGGATAATTTTGGCCGCGGACTGTATCTAAACCTCAGGATCACACATGGCACTGGGTAAGGCTGTTCTGTCCTCTGACAATGGGATAATAGCTTCACTCCAGCCAGCAGAGGAAGTCGAGAGCAAGGGAGTCTGGATAACGCGACTTTAATTCATTATTCAAACCTTCAAGGGATGCGCTGAAAACAAAGAGAGGAGAGGGATAATGGTGTCATTATTTTTATTACTCTTGTTGGACAAACCTAGCGTGAAACATTAGAGGAGACCGGGGGAGCTTCCTGACTGCTGACAAATTGGCATTTCGAGCAATGGTGATAGAGGAAGCAGAAGCAGACAGCTCTTTGCTTGCTTACTCGGGTCCTGTTAACCATTTGTTTGTTGCTGAGGCCTTCTTAAGATTCCCATGTCCCTTATCCTTCCGAGAACATGCTGAAGCCAGGAAAGAAGTGCTCCTGGCTAGATGAGTGGAATCCAAGACTCTTCAGAGCATCTTCAGGGGCCTGTGACCTTGAACCACAAAGAAAGTTGACAGTGCACTGACATTATGTTATAGCAAAGACTTTGTATGAGAACATGACTTCTGGGAGACAACTGGGGCTACCAAGACTGTAGTCTGTTTACCTCACACCTAGGAGGTCCCTGTCATTTTAACAATCTTTCTGATCATCCTCCCACCCTCCTCCCTCCTCCCTCCCTCCCTCCCTCCCTCCCTCCCGCCCTTCCTTCCTTTCTTCCTTCCGAGGCAGGATTTCACATAGCCCAGGCCAGCATCAAATTTTATGGGTA
>CABHPP010000248.1:29932-48299 GCA_902168425.1 Peromyscus attwateri | reverse complement strand
ATTTTCATCCTAAGCTATTGACACCCAAAATACATGTGTTTATAAGTCTAAATCATGGAAAATAGTCAAAATGACAAGGGTTGGTATTGATGTATCATGAGCTACTATATCTTGCAAAACAATTCTTCTTAAAAATTTCTAAGTATTACCTAATATCTATTTTCAATGCAAGATATATTGTTTCTCCATATGCACAAGCCTAGAGTTGAACTTGACAGATAACAACAAATTTATGATAAACATCTTGGTTCACAATTTGCTGAATTTTTTTTATATTAGAGTTGTGATTACTAACATTAATGCAAAAAATACAAAAGAATTTCTCAAAAATGGAACCATGGTTAGCTAAAGACATAAATTTAGTATCAAATCCCAGACACTCATGCTTTATTCTCTTATAAAGGAACTTAAGGAGCCTCATACAGCAATGTATTTTGCTGGACACACAGAATTTTGAAGAACACTGTACCCTGCACTGTTTTACCCTCACTATCACACAACATCAATACTTTTATGAAATATCCAATAAGCAAACTGGACAAAGACACTAAGAATATCTTCTATAATAATGAAATTTTTTCAAACTCTTTCAAAAGAACATTAAGTTCTACATTCAATTTTGAAAGAGAAGAGACAGACTAGAAGCATTTAAGGTGAATAAAGAAAAAGACTTAATTGTCTCAGGCAAATAGATACATTCCACGTATTAGTGCTGACTGGATGTTTTCACATAAATGTATAAAATATATGGGCAACTTCATAGACATGATGTAGATGATAATATGATATTTTCTGCCTATGGTACATAATTATTTTTTGGAGAAGTCAAAAATTTATTCCATATTCCTTCATAAAGCCATCCAACATTATAGCAGCAATAAATTAAATCAAATTGTTCCTTTTTTCCACTCATACAATTCTCCACTTATGCATAAAGAATTAAAGAGTATCACCAATGTGCTTAGACAATCAACAATTAATTTCTAATAAATATAAAAGATTTTATTTTTTCTCATTTCTGAAAACAGAATATTCTCAGGTACAAAACAGTCTGGCGTGTATACAGAAAAAAAATCCAAAAAGTAGAGTAATTAAAAAAAATTATTTGCATCTCAAATTGCTTCATTACTTATAGTTCTATTTCAAAATGAGGCTAACATAGTTGTGGTGATATTTTATTGGTGCTGAAATGTGATATTTTATTTGTAGGTTAATAAATAAAGTTTGCCTGGAGGTCAGAGGTCATAGCCATAAACAGAAATCAGCCGGTGGTAGCATACACCCTTAATTTGATCACATGGCATGCAGAGTCTCTGTGTGTTCAAGGACACAGCCAAGTGTGGTGACACACACCTTTAATCCCAGTACCAACCATAGAGAACTGGAGGTCTGTATAGATAGGCAGTGACAAGGAAGTGATGTGGCTGGGCTTAGAGCCAATGAGAATGCAGAACAGGAAGGCAATAATAGCTCAGGTTAGACAGGAAGAGGCTCCCTTGGGAAGCTACGGCTAGGTGGTAAGCTAAGGTTACTTGCTGGCTATTGTTCTGATCTCTACGGCTTGCACCTCTGTATTTGGCTCCGTGTTTCTTATTGAATAAGACTGTTTAGAAATTCATTTACATATAGTGAATAATACAGATAAACAAATGAATGAAAATCAGCATGTAAAAGTCAAAGAAAATAGAAGTAGTGTGAATTTAATATGGCAATATCCTAGAAAACAGATAAATGTAACACAAGAGTGTCTTTAAAAAGATTGTAAAAGTTTACAATTTTACTAAAATATTAAATGTTGACAATCATATTTCTCGATCATTGCAAACCTTGTAAGTTATATAAAGGTTATATTACTTTATAAAATATAAAACTATTTCATTTGCAAAGTTGATGTCATACACTAACATTGATACTTTGAATTTAAAATATTATTTCCATCTTTATTACATCATAAGAAAAACTATGTGGCTAAGGAGACAACTTGTACAAACATTGTATTGTGTCTAATTGCACTAAGTTTTAATCAAAATTATCATATAATTCATATATTTTTTTAAATTTTTGTGCTGAACCATTTCTTCAGGCTGTATCTACATGTTCATTTACATGTACCTGTATGTATGTATGTATGTATGCCTGTGTATATTTGTGTTTGTGAATGCTTCACAACTGAAAAAATGTTCATGATTGCTACTGGATAACTAACTGGTGTGTTTTCCCCGGGGAAGACTATCTCTCCTGTCTCAACATTCTTTGATTGCCTACAGTTCTTTGCTTAGAATTGAAACCGTGTGAGTGTTCCCTGTCCATGTTAGCATATTATTCAAAGATCAGTGGAAACCTTATCCCTTATCAATAAAAGTTCTCTTTCCAATAGAAAGAGCTCATTACAAAAGCTACAACTGATATATCTACACCACAGTTCCTGTTCTCATTGATCATTTCAGGAGAAAAGGCACAAAGGATTAAAAGAGCCAAGGAAACAGGAAGTTTTCTGTAAGAAAATTAGCTTTCTTTATAGATCTGGCTTATATGAGGTAGACCATAATCTGGTAGATGTCCAGCACTGTTTGTACTTGAATAGGTCTACAAATCATGAGCACACAAATTTGGGTGGCTACGGGATTAGAGATTGGTTTGGGAAGAGTTGAGTGAGGGAAGTGACTATCACCAAAATAGAAAGTATCAAATTATCCAAGAATTATTGAAATTATTGTATAAAAAGATAAATGTATATAAGAACTAACACAAATATAATTTAAGAAAGATGAAAATGCTAAATACTAACAGTTTATTTAAGATTTGCCATCACTGTTGATTTAGATTATTTTATGGACTC
The DNA here is from genome assembly GCA_902168425.1 of Peromyscus attwateri. Taxonomy (NCBI): domain Eukaryota; kingdom Metazoa; phylum Chordata; class Mammalia; order Rodentia; family Cricetidae; genus Peromyscus; species Peromyscus attwateri. The sequence goes on along the minus strand of CABHPP010000248.1, from coordinate 45,460 downwards.
AGTTATGCAGATTGAGACTTAATGACACTTATAACTTTATGGTAAAAGTATAAGGCAATATGTTTAAATAATAATTAAAAGTTATTAAGTTGATTAATGATTTAAAATTACCATTTGGTTTAGAGCAAAAATAGAATACACTTACACTTGAGAATTATATGCTTTATAGAAATGATAGGATAATCTCTCAACTAAGAAAGGCAGTTGGAAAGTGATTTTAGGATTTTTTTTTCAGCATAGAATGGTTTTCTGAAGGTGAAGTATGAAATGTAAATATTGAGAGGAAGAATCAGAATGTATACCAGGTGTCCATATGAAACAGAACAAAACAAAACATCTGAGGCAGCACACTAAGAACAGGTCCTGGGACAGAGCTGGATATGCATAACCCATGGAGATAACATGAAAATACATTCTATACAGCTATGACATTCTTAAACACTAAAAATAAAATAGTTCAAAAATGGCAAGCGGATGCTATGAACTTTGACTTCTATAGATGAATAAATTTATTCATTTAAAGTCGAGAAAGTTGAGGCCTTCTTCTCTTTCTCCTCTTCTCCTTCTCCTCTTCTCCTCCTCATAGAAACATAACATATAATGTCTTTTATCTTTGAGAGTTCAATGGGAAAGGAAGAAGAAGATAGCAACACATGACTGAGAGATTATTGATTACTGTTATAGAGATGGTATACCTCTTCATTGTCCCATTGGCCAAGCCAAAATCTGGAAATCTTAAGTAGAAAGTGCAGAACAGAATCTCTTGACAGGCAAAAGTAGCAGGTAGTTGACAGCTCTTGGAAATTTCCTACTAGCAGCTTGATAGGAGAGGTAATCCCTGTATTTATGTGAAGCCATATTCTTCTGAGGCATGATTAAACTCACAAAGAGATGTACCAACTGCATTTTTTAATCATACAAAATGTGAGACTAGCCCACTGGTAGAAATATCAGGGGTTATTTTTGGCTAACATATACCTCAGTGATCCAGAGGTATTTGATACTGATCACCAATGGAGTTGAAAGAAATTTATTATCAATTGTACAATTAAGTTAAATGACTATAAATGGCATATAATATCAAACTGTAAATTAACGTGTCATCTGGTAATTTTAAGTCTTTCATAGTCTTGAGTCTTGATGCAAATATGGTCTCTAGTTAATAATTTGAGATTTTTTGGTAAAACATATTACATGAAATAACAATAAACAAATATTGATGAATTGTGTAATATTGTTATACATAGATTTGAGTTCTAATACTTCACATTATATTTTTTTTCTACTCAGAAAAAAATTGGCATGCAAAGCCTGGAATCACCTATTAATGAGGGAAGGTTTATGTTTATAATATTTTATGTTTTGTTGACTGTGACTATTCAATTTGCATATGCTCCTTAGAAATGAAGAAATATGTATTTTGACACTTGGAGAATATAGATATCCTTGATTTTGCCAATTCCAAGGATACTACATAGTTGCATGAGAGTGTTATGATCTCATTATATCATCTGCACTGACTTAAAATATCGTGATGGAGGAAATAAAAAACTTCAGCATTGTTCTGCATAACATATATCTTAGAAATGGAGAGTGGTTTGGAAGATTTGGGGTAGTCAGGTTGATGGAAAATTATGCTCTTTGCATACACAACATCTCTGTGCATAATTCAGTTTCAGAGTGATTATCACATTCATAATACTGACTGGTTTATAATTTTTCACAGATAGTGATAATAATAATCTTTTAAATAACTGTGGCACCACACAAATGTGAGGAAGAACTTTGAGTGCTGGACATTTTCAATAAGTTGTTTACATATTTATGTTTTATATTGAGAGAAAAATAACAGGAAATAGTGTGCCAAGGTAGGAGAATTACAAACTCTGAATTTAGGAAGAGGAATGCTTGCAGTCATAAAAGCATACCATCTTTCATTTTAAACATTAGATTTTGAGATGGTTGCTAATGTTTCCTTTGGGAACATTTATGATGCTAACTCTTTTAATGTTTCTTCTTTCAGACAGATTTCCTCCAAACTTACTTTCCAGTAACAAATCAGTAATAATCAGCCCCGTGATAATACATCGTATTAAGAATCATTCAATGCATCCATTAAGAACATGAGTTTTGGAGACATACCAATGGACTGGTTTTCTGCATTTGTGGTTTATTAATGATAAGGCATGATATTAATGACTGAAGTGCATAGGCTAGTTTACTTACTGTGAAGAAGAGAACAGCCATTTGTAATTCAGAGTAGATATAAAAAAACTTGGAAAGAATAATGTGAATTGTTTAGCATATCACCTACCCCATAAAAGGTAAAAATAGAGTTGTTATTAGATTATTTAGTAGCATTAGATTTATTATTATAAGCTAATTTACTTGTTCCAGAAATCAGTTCAAATCATTTTTCCAAGTCTTCTGAGATTTATAGATAAAAGATAACCTTCTTATGTGCATTTCTGTCTTAGAAACTAGGTAGCCTGTACCATGTTTCCTATAGAGTAGAAAACAATAGTCAAATTGCAAATACAATATATTATTAAATAAATAATACATCTTAGAAATGAATTGTAAGACAGAGCAGAAAAAAGGCAAACAGAACATGGATCCACTTTTATGTAGCTAGAGTTTTCCTGCCTGGCCCACAATCAGGACAAATCTCTCTCACGTGTCTGTCCCACAGCCATTCAAACCCAACAAAGTAAACACAGAGACTTATATTGCTTACAAACTGTATGGCCGTGGCAGGCTTCTTGCTAACTGTCCTTATATCTTAAATTAATCCATTTCTATAAATCTATACCTTGCCACGTGACTCGTGGCTTACCGGCATCTTTACATGCTGCTTGTCCTGGCGGTGGCTGGCTGTGTCTCCTTCCACCTTCCTGTTCTTTTCTCCTCTCTGTTAGTCCCACCTATACTTCCTGCCTAGCCACTGGCCAATCAGTGTTTTATTTATTGACCAATCAGAGCAACACATTTGCCACACAGAACATCCCACATCACTTTTACCCCAACTTTACAGTTTATCACAGACAAATGGCTTGTAAGTACACTTGGTTTTCAAAGTAGGTGAAATCTGGGTACAAATGCATAAGAAAAAATTTAAATACAGAAGAAAAGATCAGTTTTTATAATATATGCATTTCCTGATTTTCTTTCCTCTGTCTCCATGGTGTTAGTTTTATTACCTAACAAAACTTAAATGGCTGATGATTTAAATGAGTATTAATTAAATGCATGCATAAAATCTTCATGGGATATATCTTGCCTTGTTTATGATGTGATTACCATTTTTGTTTTTGTTTGTGAAGTCTGTTCATGCAAATTATATGAAGATATTCTTTGTAAAATTTCAATCTTAGAAAAATTATGCTGTCAGAGAACACAAAGGTTGTTTTAGTTAGTTTCTTTTCTTTTTTTAGTTCTTAGTATATTTATAAAGCCTATGGACAAAGCCTGTGTTCACAGAGAGTGGACTTTACAACAAATGTCATATATATTGACTGTATCATTGAGACATTACTTAAAAATTCTCACAACATATTTCTAGGATTATGTTAGCACAATGTTCCTATGGTTTCCAAATGTTATTATTTGTGGCAATGGCAATGGTGATGTCCAAAGAGGTAGAAATATAACCCTAATCTATTTGTATTTAATGATGTAAGTTTCTCTAAAAGGAGTTTCTTAGCTTCATCAGCAATGCACCATGATGACTAAGTTACAAGATGAAGAAACAAAAAGAAAATAATTCAGGAATAATGATTTCTCTTTAGGGTAAACTAAAATGGTGACTCCAAAAGTCCATTAGCATTTGTCAAAACTACTTACTAATGAATGTAAGGAAACAATTTGTCTGAAATTTAAGGCTCAGAACTTGGAAAATGTAGACTGTAGAATGTAGTTGCAGGGTATTTTAGGGAATTGTATAATTATAACGGCCTTCATCTGAATTTATATAGTATTTATCTGAAATTGCATTGAAAGCTGTCTCACATAGATTATGAATTACATCGGACTGACTGAGAAATGACGAGCTATGGTAATCTCCAATCATTGTCACTTTAGTTTTAGGAGATTTTACAGTCTTTCTCTTTTACATTCTTCCTTAGACCCTAATTTAAATGTAATTGCTGAGGGCAGAATCATAACTATCACATGTACATAGAAAATCATCAAACTTTCCCAGGAATCCAGCAATGCTTGCCAGTTAATTTTAAATGCCATCCTAAGTAGTAGAGAATCAATGAGACACAGTGCCCTCATTTGATCTTTTGGTTTCATGGTATTCATTTTTCAAAACTTTGCTGGTTTTATTTTTATTTTACTTCCAAATCAATATGTTTACATTGATTGTGTGATCTTCGTGTTACAAAATCTCTTTTATTTCAACCCTACAGTGCATATCAAGTATAAATTATTTTTGTTACATTTTCTATAAAATTGCTCATTGGATAAAAGGAAAGAAGACAAAACTTTAACAAATATGAAGCAAACAAGGGTGACAGAATGAAATTCTACGGATATATTATTGTGGAAATAAAGAAATATTGAAAATACAAAATTGCAAAATTAAAAACATGGGTTTACATGATTTTCACTTTACTCATCATTATGTTTATCCATTTTGGTTTTGAATACCCCCACTTTCCTGAAAATATTATGCCAATGCAGTGCTTAATTTCTTTCATTCCTGCTTTAGTGTTAGAGTAACATTAAGTTCCTGTGCATGGGCAGATGACTTAGTGTTCCTCTTGCTGTTGAGCTGTGCACCAGCTTGGTGTTGTTTACACTCACTTTTTATGAGAAAGTTTCTCTTCCTTGCTGCAGATATGATCTCTAACAGTTAAGTTTTGGCTTTGATATTATTCAGAAGTTAACCCCCCCCACAATGCTGTAATACAGGCAAGATTTTATTTATAAAATAAAAGGTACACTAACCAGAAATAAATGTCACAACTGCCCTTCCTTAGAATAGGCACCTTGCTTTGATAGTAAGATCATACATATCACATAGATGGGCATTTGAACATTCTTAGAGAACAGGCACTGGGAACATGTATAAGTGCAGAGAAAGAAAAGAAGAATAGCATAGTTCAAACCATGCCTCTGCCCAAATAGTAAAATGGAATGCATCCCACGCTACATAATTCATTTTTCCACAAACAGCAGTATACTTGTAGTGGCAGCTTAAAGGATGCAGCAGTTTTGAACTAATGAGTATCCTTAGGTGATTATTGATTATGACATATCAGCTTTTAATGTACTTCCAAGGGACTTTGATGGAGTAGGTGATTTCAAACACACTGTCATTCTTTCTTGTCTCAAAAGCAAATATGTTTAATTTTTGGTGCACTAGAATGAGTGATGAAAGTCACGTGCTTCTGTGACATCACATGGTAATATGCATGGCAGAGTTCAGTAATAAAATACTAAAATGCAGTGTTCATGCTGGCTCATCTCATTGTGTTTGCTGATTTCAAAATTTCAGACAGATTCATCAAAGAACGGCAGATAGCCTGACAAGAGGCAAAATCAGACACAGTATATCAGTGAACCAAAATTGCTTTTCTTCTCATTTTATCACACTCACATGGAGCCATGCTTGTAACAATGATACTGTCATCTGAAAAAGGCAGCCCAAGTAGCTGATGTACCAAAAAAATGCTGTTTGTAAAAATAAGGTTATATATTCTCTCCAAATTCTCAAATATTTCATTTGTTCACCCGAAAGTAATGTGTTACACCTGTTGAGCAACAACATCCTCGTTTGCATTCCCAGGGCCATGACTGTTTCTTCATTCTGATCTGTTCATGTGACAGGGACAGTTTTGTTTCCATTTTCATCCATCCTGCAATGCTAACATTCAGGCAACAGGTCCTTGCCAAATATTATCAGGTGTGCTAAGATGCCACAGGCCTGTGAATTTTAAGGAGTACTTCTGTCTCAGAACTTTATCACACTTTTTTATTTCTTGTATCCCAAATATCAAAGTACCTTTTGGATTATTGTATTCTGGTCCCTGTAACAATATGGAATTAACCAACCATTGAAGTTGGGCAATGGAGGAAATATTAACGCTCTTCTCTTTACATCTACTGTATGGGTGGAAAGACCTCTTTTTGTGGCTGCTACAAAAATAAATCTTTGATATTAATATTATGTGTACTCAAAAGAACATGACAATTAAAGGGATTGATGTTAATATGAAAAGCTGGGTCTTAGCTCAACACATAGCAAAAGAAAAAGAGAAAATCGATGGCTGCAAACAAGAAGTAATGCTCATTTAACTGCACCACAGGACACTCAAATATAATTTCACAACCACTTACAGTTGTATCCAATTGATTACTCCTATGTTCACCATAAAATTCACTTGAAAGGCCATAATTCTTCCATTTCTAATATATTCATTTATTCATTTATGAATACAAGGATTTCACAGCTTCTAAAAATTCACCAAAGACAAGATTCTACAGTATGGAGCAATAAAAATAGAACAATCACACAGCACTAAAATGAAAACCAGTAACACTGTACTAGAACTGTGGTCTACGCAGAAAGGCAATAGACACTCAAATTGTGTAGGCTTAAGGTGTGTCTGCTAGAGTAAGCTTCACTGTGACAATTTTCAGGAGAAATTCCTTTTATGATGTGTGTTTGGGGGGATTGTATTTGTAATCCATATTACCTAGATATTTGAAACATTTTTTTTGCTTCTTTATTACTCTCTGGTGAATACTTGGGTATATATGATTAAAAATAAAGGGAATCACCAGAGTTGGAATAAGCTCCAGCACTGTGTCTGCATTCATGATGCCATGCTTCATGCCACAATGATAATGGACAAATGTAGAGATCCACAGAGGTTTCCTAATGAGAAATTAATCAGGGTCCGAGAATCTGAGCTTTCTTTACCCAGGAGGACTGCATAAGGAGATGATTGGACCACTGGCATGGTTACCAGGTGTTTGGAAGGGTTTGCATTTAGCAGTGTGGTGTGCATTGATCTAGCAAGGGGGGGGGGCAGTCTTTTGGCCTGCCCCTTGAAATCATTATAAAAGCCCTTTTGAAGAGACAAAAGGGGCTGGTGGATTTTGATCCAGGTCCTCCCGAAGCTGTCCTGTGTTTCTGTTCATCTCCTTTCCACTATCTTTCTATCGAAAAGTTTCTTATTCCTCTCTCCTACTCAAAGGAATTCTTGAAAAGGTGGAAGCTGGACTCTCCCAGATGGCTCCAGAACTTGGGACTTGAGTGCAGAGGATAGATAAGTGAGAGTAGGAGAACACTGCAGAAGCAGTTGGGTGTGGTGATATTGTGTTCCCCAAAATATTGTGCACCCTAATAAACTTATCTGGGGTCAGAGAAGAGAACAGCCACTAGATACAAAGGCTAGAAAATGGTGGCACTCACGCCTTTAATCCTAGCATTCTGAAGGCATAGATCCATCTGGATCTCTGTGAGTTCAAAGCCACACTGGCAACAGCCAGGCATGGTGACTCACACCTTTAGTCCCAGGAAGTGAGCCTTTAATCCCAGGAAGTGATGGCAGAAAGCAGAAAGGTATATAAGGCATGAGGACCAGGAACTAGAGCTGGTTAAGCTTTTAGGCTTTTGAGCAGCACAGTTCATCTGAGAGGCAGGATCAGCTGAGGAATTGGCAAGGTGAGGTGGCTGTGGCTTGTTCTGTTTCTCTGATCATTCAGCGTTCACCCCAATACCTGGCCTCAGGTTTGATTTTATTAATAAGACCATTTAAGATTCATGCTACATTTGGGCATGTCCAGTTATAAATTATGAAAAGGTTAGGCAGTGGTATTTTATTCTACGGGAGCAAAAGCTATATAGAGAGAAATTAGGCTTCAGCAAGTATCTCTCTGTTTAGGTTTCTTTCTTTCTCTCCCTTAGCTTCTATCCACTAAATAAGGAAAAAAAATGGGGCTTAGGTATAGGAATATTGTGTAGGAAGAACTTAGGGTAAGAGTAGAATTTCCCTAGTATTACACCTGAAAACTGTTTGTGGCAGCTTTCTGTGAGTTGAGTTGTACATCCCAATCATTTTTGAGTTGCCATAAACTTACTCTAAATAAAATGGGCCTCTTAATTTAGAATATAAAATGTATTTTTTTTTTTTTTTGGTTTTTCGAGACAGGGTTTCTCTGTGTAGCTTTGCACCTTTCCTGGAACTCACTTGGTAGCCCAGGCTGGCCTCAAACTCACAGAATTCCGCCTGCCTCTGCCTCCCGAGTGCTGGGATTAAAGGCGTGCGCCACCACAACCAGGCATAAAATGTATTTTTAAAGACTTTTTGTTGTGCATACTCCTTTTCTTACTAGTAATATCCTTTAAGGTTATTTTAAGTTATTGGGTAGGTTAAACTTACTAAACACAGAAATATTAATGTAAAAAAATTAAAATTAGGACTTTGGGACATTAACAAAAACATGTATCTATTTGTTAATGAGATAGTGTGTGTATTTAAGATGTAATTACTGAATTACTGTTAGGCTTATTTTCCTAATATATTTCTTTAAGATGTGGTACAGAATTTACCATATTTTTCTTTATTAAAAGTTTATTATAAAGAATTTGCAAACAAAAAACTCACAGTAAAATTAACCAAATCCAAAGTCTATAAAACTCAATGAAGCACCACATCTTCATAACAACTATGGTAATTTACAGAAGTCAGTGGTGTTTCATTGTCTCACTGAGTTATTTGCAGATTTTTTCGCCACTAAGATAGACGAACAAGTGTGTGTTTATGCACATGAATGCAACAGCCTGCGAAAGAGCCAGAGGTGTCCTATACCCTGAATGTTAAGTTATAGGCACTTGTGAATGGCCCAACATATGTGCTGGAAACACACACACACACACACACACACACACACACACACGCACGCACACACTATATATATATATATATATATATAATTAACATATATTAATTAATAAGAACAAAATGGAATGAATCATTTAAATGCTTTCAAATATCTTTAATGACAATCTTTTGAGTTATTTTAGAAGAGAAGTTGAAATTTAGCATAGATAGATACTACACTATTGATTTCCCCAGAGTTTTCAGTTATCAGCATCATTTGTCAGGCAAAAATGTCATAGTTTGAAGATTCAGATTCTTGAAGTTAAAATTTTCAACTGATGAGAAATTGGTTTCTTGAGAATTTTATGTTTTAATTTTCCACTTAGAAAATTTCTTGAAAAGAAATTAAACAATAAAATCACACAAAGCAGTAGAATATACAGTCCAAATTATATAATCTTTCTCAATTGAATAAAGCAATAACATATTTTCTATAACTTAGTATAATAATGATATACTATCAAGAAAAATTCACTGATACAAAACACAAATTTTACTTTAATTTAAAACCAGCGTTTTATTTGCATTTATTACGGTAATGCTGTAATAAAATCAAGCTGATAATACGTGGTCCAATTACTGTTATTATTGTTTCACAATCTTACTACAAGCAATTTCAGTAATATTGATAATAGTTGTCAATGATCACAGTGCTTACCATTGTGTTATAATATTCTTGGACTGTTGTAGAAATTAATTTTTGTAGTAATCAAAATGTAGGGAAAATGTTTACAGCATTATTACTAAAGACAATATCAAGAAAGAAGTCTAAATATATTTAAGATCACATGGCTAGTTTACCTTGGAATCTTGCTTGAGGACCAGTGTTCTAAAGTTCGAAAATCTAAGTATTCACTGTTCTGTATACTATCCCTATGAACTTTATTCTCCAAAGCCATATCTGAGTTAATTTACTGACTAATATCCTGTGATTGTAGAGTGATTGCACGTTACAGATCAAGATCCAACATTGCCCAGGTGGTGGTGGTACATGCCTTTAATCCCAGCACTCAGGAGGCAGAGGCAGGTGGATCTTTGTGAGTTCAAGGCCAGCCTGGTCTACAGAGCAAGATCCAAGACAGGAACCAAAACTACACACAGAGACCCTGTCTTGAAAAAAAAAAATCCAGCATCTTCTTGGCCTATCTTTAGTCTCTTGAACAGTCATACTACCATACTTTCTCTGACTAAACTTGTTCAACCATTAGGTAATACTGTTGGAATATGTTCCTAAGCATATCACCAGCTTCCCGGAGCTTTAAAATTAAGACGTGAGAGAGCTTCAAAGTTAACAAGGAAATGCACAAAACGACTCTGCCGGGCGGTGGTGGCGCACGCCTTTAATCCCAGCACTCGGGAGGCAGAGGCAGGCGGATCTCTGTGAGTTCGAGGCCAGCCTGGTCTCCCAAGCGAGTTCCAGGAAAGGCGCAAAGCTACTCAGAGAAACCCTGTCTCGAAATACCAAAAAAAAAAAAAAAAAAAAAAAAACTGGATTCTACATATATTTATTCAGAATGACTGCCTTTTAGTTACACGGATTTGTTTTTCCTGATAAAATCATAAACAAATATAGAGAATGTGGTATACATTAAGGCAATATTCTATTGTCTAAAGGGAAATTACATCTGCAGAGTGTTTACTCTGAGATAGCAGCTGTATGCTCCCATGCAACATGGGTCTTTCTTGTTTATTTTATTGGCCTTTATGATTTCAGAATTAAGACAATTCTGAATATTAATCTTAAGAAAATAAACTAGGAAATATAATTACAGATACCATTCTTTTCATCCATGTAATGGATATTATGTGGGTTTTCAAAGTAAACAAATCTAAAAAGTGAACATGGGAAGAAAAATAGGGGTGTGATTAAACTAGATAGCTTAGATTCAGTAAGAAATAATAGTTCAGTGGTTAATCAATCACATGAAAAATATAACCTGAAACACATATTATCTCACAGAGAACTAAGTGTCTATAGCAATGAATGTATATTGACTCCATAAATTACTCAGCTCCAAACTCCTTGTTATTTTTGCTAGCATATATATTCTCAAAGTATAGTTTAAAATGAGATGCTTGGCAAAAACAAGAATGCCGGTTTCTTCTCTTCTTTGCCTGATATTAATCGAATGGACCCATATTAGAGCTTAACTGACTGAGTGAAATTCATTTCCTTTCTCCCACAGCCCTATTTCTTGGTAGAAGAGATAACAAGAAATTAAATTAGTAGAGGGTGAATTTAGAGGTACAGCAACATGTGTAGTCCCTGGTTCATCTCATACTGAACTGCGAGCCTTTCTCCTGTCTTCCCTTGACTTGTTCAAGCAAAAGCAATGTTAAGTTGAAACAGTTTCTAATTGTAAGAACGCCAAACATTTGTCTATGCTAAAGATTTGTATAGATCCACTCAGTGAAATTAATCAATGTATAAAACTTAAATGGATTAAAAAATATGGCTTTTAGTTGTGGCCTTCTAGCGTATAATGTATTTGACAATTTTTATATAATATCAACTGCTGTTCCTAAGATGATTAACAACTATGATAATATTAACACACCAAACAAAAATACTCAAAACTTCCAACACCTCCTGGATTACAAATAAATAATATTGGAAACCACTGTAGCAGGAATCTTAAAGAGGCTGGCCAACTTCTCGGCTGGTCTTGTTTCCTCAGACTGGAAGCCTCTGTGTCCTCATATCCGAATGGCTCTCAGCTGAACTGTTCTCCAAAGCCTGAAAGCTTAACCAGCCAAATGCTTAACCAGCCAAATGCTTCTAGTTTCTGGTCCTCACGCCTTATATATCTTTCTGCTTTCTGCCTCACTCCCTGGGATTAAAGGCTCGCTTTCTGGGATTAAAGGCGTGAGTCACCATGCTTGGGTGTATCCTTGAACGCCTGGATTTCTGCCTCTGGAATGCTAGGATTAAAGGTGTGTGCTACCACTGCCTATCCTCATGTTTACTATTGTGGCTGCTCTGTCTCTGACCCCAGATAAGTTTATTAGCATGCACAATATTTGGGGGAATACAATACCATAAACCACTTTACTATATAACAGGAATTCTATTTCTACCTAAAATAGGAAAAAAGAAGCTTCCAAACATGACAAAACATGATATAATAAGACAAGGTAAAAAGCCCTCATATTGAGGCTGGACAAGCCAATCCAATAGGAGGAAAAGAGCAGGCAAATGAGTCAGATATCCAGTCACTCCCACTGTTAGGACTCTCATAAAAATATCAAACTAACAGCCATAACATATATGCAGAGCATCTGGTTCAGACTGATTCAGGCCGTGTGCCTTTTGCTTCAGTATCTGTGAGCCAATATGAGTTCTCATTAGTTGATTCAGTAGGTGATGTTCTCCTGATGTCCTGCACCACCTCTAACTCCTACAATCTTACCTCTCTCTGTGGTCAGGATATATTGTATAAGAGAAGAATCTGTTTTCAATTTAAAAAATTAATAAAAATTAACCAATGGAAAAAATGAAAATAGCAAAATAATTTTAAAATATTTTGAAGCAGATTAGTTTTTAATAAGTGCTGCAGTTGTGTAGTAAATTCTTATTAAAATTTCATTTCATGGAGAGCTCCATAGCACAGTAGACAAAGGTGTCTGATACTAAGCCTGTAGGCTTGAAGTTGATTACTAGGACCCCCATAGTTAAAGGGGAGAACTTATTCCCAGAAGTTTGACTTCTGGCAAGTGCACACACACACAGAGAGAGAGAGGGAGACAGAGAGAGAGAGAGAGAGAGAGAGAGAGAGAGAGAGAGAGAGAGAGAAACACACTATAAGAAACTGGTTATGTGATTCAGTAGTTAAGAGAATTTGTGACTCTTGCAGAAGATCCAGGTTTGGTACACAGCACCACATAGTGGCTCCAACTATTTGTGACTAAGATGTAGGGGATTAAACATTCTCTGTCTAAATCTAGAGGAAGTGCACACAGCTGTTGCCCATACATACAGACAGACAAGACAACTGCATAAAAAATAAATAAATCTAACTTTAAATATATATCAAATATCTTTATGTAGGGAAGCTCACAAGATGTAAGGTATAAACTGTGAATTTCCTAATTCAAAAATAAAAAAATAATATACTCCCTGATATAGATATAAGTTTCATGCATGTGTTTAAAATGTAGGCACATGGGGAAATAGCCCACTCAATAAAGGGTTTAACTTGGAAGCAAGAGGACATGACCAACATTTTTAGAAAAAGAAAAAAAGAGTTAGGCATTGTTCTGAATAATTTTAATTATAGTGATTTGGAACCAGAGAAAGCTGGATCCTGGAGATTTCTGCCTAGCCATTCTAACCTACTTGGGAAATTTTCAGGCCAATAAGAAACTGAGCTTCAACAAACAAACAAAAAATAATAATAAAAGAAGAAGATAGGTGGATGATGTGGATGCTGTGCTGCAATTCCTGATTGGCCACTGACAGAACTCTACAATATGCATATATATATATATATATATATATATATATATATATATATATATATATATATAAAACACCCTCGAAAACAAGAGCAGCCACTTCCACACGAGCATGTGAACACATTCACATATACACGTTTTACATTTACATGTACTCACAAATAATACTTTAAAAGTGAATGATGAATTAAATAAATTATACATTAATATAAATTTTGATGAAGACGAAATATGGCCATAGATGGGCAGTGGTGTCACACACCTTTAATCCAAGCAAACAGGAGGCAGAGGTAGGTGAATCTCTGAGTTTGAGGTCTAAAGAGTGAATTCCAGAACAGCCAGGGCTACACAGAAAACTCTGTCTTGAAAAACATACTTCAAAAAAAATGAGCTATGGAATAGAAGAGTTCTCAGAACACATAAATGGATAAAATATGGCTATGACACATATTTTATTAATAGTTTAGTTACATATCTTTCATTATGATGTTTTCATGAACATATAATTTTGTTTGATTAAAATGATGCACTTATATTATAAAACTAAAATCTAAACCACATACAAATGCTAATACCAATCCCTTATATTCAGTTACATTCAATTACTTCAGAATATATATTTTATTTTCAAGTATCTAATATATTGAAAGAAATATCTGTAGTGCTGTAAAATGATGAAGCACCCTATAGAATGGGAAATATTTTTAGCAACCCCATATCCAAAAGAGGACTAATATCCCAAATATATAAAGAATGCAAAAAATAGATATTAAAATATCAAATAATCCAATTTAAATGGTTTACAGATCTAAAAATAAATTTTTCAGTAAATGAAACTAAGTTTTCTGAGAAACACTTAAAGAAATGTTCAATATTCTGATTCATAAGGGAAATGCAAATAAAAAACTACTTTGAGATTCCATTTTACACTTGTCAGAATGGCTAAGATAAAACAAAACAAAACAAAACCAAATTGTATTTCATACTAGCAAGGATGTAGAATAAAAGGATCACTTATCCATTGCTGATGAGAGAGCAAACTTATACAAACCATATGAAAATCAATACAGTGGTTCTTCAGAAAGTTGGGATTAATCTACCTCAAGATCCAGCTAAATAACTCTTATTCATATACACAAAGTTCATTTCATGCTACACAAGTACACTTGCTCAACCATGTTCATTGCTGCTCCAGTCATCATAGCCACAAATCTGAAACAGCCTGCATATATATATATATATATATATATATATATATATATATATATAAAAAAAAAAAATAAATAAATAAAATTGGCCCATTTACACAATGGAGTATTATTCAGTTGTTTAAAAAAAAAGATGTTATGAAATTTTCAGGCTGATGGATTGAAGTAGAAAACTGAATTATCCTGAGTGAGGTATCCCAGACCCAGTAATATACTTAGGGTATGTATTCACTTATAAGTGGATATTAGCCATTAAGTAAATGATAGTCAAGCTCCAATCTGTAGACACAGAGAGGTTAGGTTAAAGAGGAGGCGTTCAAAGACCCATAGAGATCCCTGGGAAGAGGAAATGTGATGGGAGAAGAAAGAGCAGAGTGCGACAGCTGAAATTGGAGGTAGTTTGGGGAGCGGTTTGGAAACTGGCCAACTCTTGAAGCCAGGCAAGGCTTCAGTGAAGAGACTGGGTTGAATTCAACTGAATTGTTGACCAAAGGAGGTGTCGTGAACATCCCCAAACAACCCAGACTGTTACTAAGACAATAGGTTTCTCTCCACAAATGGACAATAGGGTCCCATTGCCAAGGACAACACCAAAACAACTTATTGAACACAGGGAGGTCGAGCTGGTGCCTACATGGAGCATTCATCCTTAAGTTCTAGTGTTTAATGTGAGAAGATAGTCTGCAGGCTACAAAAGGGGAAATGTAAACACCAAAGAAGCCACAAACGCTTTTCCTTACAATCTGTCCTTCCCGCAAGATATGCTTGAGCAACGGTGGCACAGAGCTTGTGGGAGTAGCCAACCAATGTTTGACTTAACTTAGGGCTCACTCCACAAGACAGAACCCATACCCAACACTGCTTGGGGTGACCGTGAACCAGAGACCAGGTAGTCCAGTGACATAGGGTAAAACTGAAAGTACACACACACACACACACACACACACACACACACACACACACACACA
>CABHPP010000248.1:0-24241 GCA_902168425.1 Peromyscus attwateri | reverse complement strand
TTTTTTTTTTTTTTAACTTCCAAAAAGTGTAAACTTTCAGGGTTGGGATTTAGCTCAGTGGTAGAGTGCTTGCCTAGCAAGCGCAAGGCCCTGGGTTCGATCCTCAGCTCCAAAAAAAAAAAAGAAAGAAAGAAAACAAACAAAAACAAAGTGTAAACTTTCACATTATAGATATAAATAAATTTATCATTGGCAAAAATGTGTTGATTTAATCGTTCCTTTATGATTTCTGTCAAGTTAAAAGACAGATTGCCCCATTTAAAATGAGAGTATTTACTTTGGGAATGTTGCATATTTACATTAATTTTAAAAATATATATGTAACAATGTAAAAGAAAAAGAGGCTGTCAACTTGAGACTAGGGTTTCATGGGAAGTTTGAGGGACAATAGCTAGAGCTGGGGTTTCTAATGGGAAAAGTAGTAGGAAACATGATACAATTCCATTTCTATTAAATATATACTTAAAATTAAAAAAATAATCAGGATCACAGTAGATATCCAGCTTTTGGAATCTCAGCTGAATCATTACAACTGAGAAATGAGCTCAGCAAATCAATGAGATGCAACTGAATTTTCAGTGCTTGCATTTGACATTGGTCAACAGAAACAGCCAAATTCTTCAGAACAACAGCAACTGTATGTTTGTTGTTGTTGTTGTTTGTTTGTTTGTTTTGGTTTTTCGAGACAGGGTTTCTCTGTGTAGCTTTGTGCCTTTCCTGGAACTCACTCTGTAGCCCAGGCTGGCCTCGAACTCACAGAGATCCACCTGGCTCTGCCTCCCGAGTGTTGGGATTAAAGGCATGTGCCACCACTGCCTGGCGCAACTGTATATTTATACACAAAATTTCAAGTGTTGAATCAATTTCCTCATGCATCATGTTCATATGAACTCACAATAGCTGACTAATTCTAGTATCTTGATTTTGTGTGTGTGTATACATATATATTTATGAATGTGTGTATTATATATTATATATATATGTATGTATTTATGGAGAAAATCACTTCTAAGCAAACACAATACAGAACCAACTTCCAAGAGTTCTTTCATTCCACAAGCATAGATTTTAACTAGACAAAAATCAACAAATGTATTTTTTATAGCAAAAATATGATGGTATAATCATTCTTTGCTCATTAGTGATGTATTTGAGTCTATTAATACTGATTTAAAATTCATAGTTCCAAACTACAATTCATTTTGCACAAACCAATTAAATTTTATTCTTTCTAACACAAGACAATTTGTCAGGCTTGTTCTATATATTTACTGACCCTTAGCTGCAAATGATACCAAGATCAAAAATGCTGGTGCCTAATGGACTTCTTTTATAAAATCATTAAGCTCTAATGAATCTCTGAAATCAATTTAAAGGCTAAGGTTTTCACTTAAGCTATTTGATTATTTGTATATATAATTTTATATTAATATGTTTTTAAATAAAATAAGATGAAACAAGAACTGTCACATCTAAGTTGGACAAAACAAATCAACAAAGGAAAAGACCCCAAGAGAAGGCACAAGAATAAGAGACCCACTCATTTGCACATTCAGGAATCCCATAAAAACACTAAACTGGAAGTCATAGTATACTCTAAGAGGAGCTGATAATGACTTCTGCAGACCTTGTGAATGCTACTTCATTCTCTGTGTTCATATGATCAAAATATGTTTACATTTTAAAATGTTTTAAATGAGAGTAAAATCAAATATTGAAAATATTATGCATTTTACATGTAATACATTTTATACATATTTTTCTCACAGAGATTTCATCATGAGTCTTATCTTCACAACTGCATGTAGAAACCTAGTGTGATGGTATATGTGTGAAATTCCATATATTGGGGAAGCTGTGGTGAGATGCCCACTGGAGCCCAGTAGCTAGAGACCAACCTGGATCTACAGTGGACTACTGAATGAGATATAGTCTCAAAATCAGTGATAACAACAACCACAAAAAGCCCAAGTAGATGAATTTACCTAAAGAAAACTTATTCTGTGACTTTTGTGTGTTTACATTAAATTTAAGTATCTTTTGTCTTTAGAGCAGTATTATATTCCCAGCACTTTAAACAGAAATTTACAGATAATTAAGTTTCTCCTGCTTCTTGACATGCATGGCACACACACACTTCTTTATTCTACAACTGATGAATCTAAATTGAGAGTATTATACAGTCTATTGTGTCCACTGGAGTCTGTACTATAGATTCCCTGAATTTTGATGAATATTCAATATAGATATCATTATAGTATCATATGCAGTGGTTTTAGAATCACACACTGCTTTGTTCCACGAGTATAAACAGACTTAAAGTAGAAATAAAAGTACTTGCTAATGGATTGGGTTTGGTGGAAGAGAGTAAACAAAGTGTTAAGTATGCAGTTTGGTTTTTCTGTTCATTCATTTTTTTAAAATCACAAACAATGGAATTCATGTGATTCAAGGGTCTTACAACTAGACAATCTTGGAGGAGATATGATGAAAAATTTCAAGATTCCAATGTATGTATTTGCATGCTACATTAAATAATAATGCATTATAATATGGAAAATGAACCAACTTCAGTAGTGAAATACTGGAGCATTAAAATGTAAAGATGTAAGTTTAAGATTTATCAAAGTAGCTAAAATATTTAAGTCCATATAATTAAATGACATTATGTATGGAGGCACAAATGGTAGAGAAGGGTATTATTACCCTGTCATTTAGAAGTTAACAGAACAGGAGAATCCAGAAAAAGATGTCAAAGAAGAAATATCTCAGAAAAAATGTCAAGCTGAGTCTATAATTGTTTGATATTTTAAACAACTTTTAAATTTTGCATTTATTTGAAATTCCATATTTTAGTCTAAGGCTAAAACTAAGTCTTCATCTGAAAGTGATTCACTGTTAAAGCATATGTATAAGCTGAGGCTTTTTCTTTTTGCTTTCAATGGAATCTGTTAAATATTAAAACGTGTGCAATTCTTATTTATCAACATTTTTTTCTTTTGATAGTTCATTGTAATTTTGATGTGCAAAATGGCAGTGTATCAATCACTGCACCTCCTAAAAAACTTTCTACTCTCTCTAGCTATTATGAACTAATTGAATTTATTCAGGAAAGAAACCTGCAAAAGGCAATCTTGGAGGGGATTTAGAATCATCAAAGAACAATAAGCTTCTGTTTTAAGTTTTAACCACATCATCACAAATATCCTAAGAGATGGTTTTTAAAGCTTAAAATGAAAATTGCTCCTGGGCTGAGAGCTTATATGCCAAGCAAAATTTCACTAAAGTAGGGTTTTATAAGTGCTGACAAGTCCTAAACTATGATGATGCTAAAAACATTACTATTATAGGAACACTACAGATGTTATTAGAGCTCCCAAATTTCCACTTTGGTGTTCACTTGGTAAATGAAAACACATATACACAACCAGAGAGTGGGAAGATGTGTTGTTTATCAGATGGAAACACTATTGAAAACTTAAAAATCACTTTGGGATAATGTAAGAATTTATCATAAGGTAGAAGAGTTTCTCATATACCTTGGGGGAAAGGGAAAAAATAGAAGGAAAAAATAGTATGATGATGATGAATTTCCTAGGACCCTGCTGGACTTCATAAACATTATATTGTTTTATTAAAAGTGAACATCTGGCAATTTAATGACCTTCCATACTGAGATATAATATAAACTTAAGGGCTCTTCTGGTTTCCTGTTAGGAGGTTAATTCAGTAATTGCAAGCACAAGCATAGATCAGAAATGCTGAGAAAAGAAGATCATTGATTGCACATTACTTTTACTCATCCAGTAATCATGTTACTTTTTTGGTTTGTTTCAAAATAATTGCCTTAGCTCTTAGGTTCTGAAAGAAAGTCTAATGACAAATATGGTGTTCTCAATATTTGAAACATTTTCCTTTCTTACCATTGAGTCAAGAATCCAAAGTCAGAAATTCTTCAAGCCATAATGAAGTAGCTCCTTGAAACCAGTGGACTATCCTGTTTTTCCCTAGGTTCAAAATTGAAAAGGTATAATATTTTGAGCTAATTATATTTCATGGCTTATAGTTTATTTAGTCTTACATGATTATATTTCCCTTTATAAATAAAATTTTTCATATAATATATTTTTATAATATTCTTCCTCTTTTCCCCAACTTCTCCCAGATTTTCCCAACCTCCCAACCAACGCAACTTCAAGTTCTCTCTCTTGGTCCCTCATATGTTATCTGTCTTTCTCTCTCTCTTTCTCTTACTGTGTGTGTGTGTGTGTGTGTGTGTGTGTGTGTGTGTGTGTGTGTGGTGTGTGTGAGTGTCTATCACTCTCGCTCTCTCATACGTTTTCCTTTCTCACTTTCTCTCTCACTTCTCTATTCAAACAAAAAAGAAACAGGAAAATATAATATAGTCACTCTTATCCACTAAGCAAATAAACACACACTAACAATGAAACCTTAAACCTCCTTTATCTCTTTAAAGCCCTTGAGTTATAACTATATTGTATTCTTGGTGATTTAATTGTCTCTGAAATCTTGTTAGTAACCCAGGTATATTTTAGCAGAGTTCTTGTAGAAACACTTTTGCAAGATGAAGTCTCCAAGCATGGTGAGAATTTCACACAAAATAATGGGTCATTTAGGAATAAATTTTTGAGGTATATGAATATTTTTACTTTTTTTTTACTTATTGTGGAGAAGCACCAATATATTTCAACAACTCCCTCTCTATCAGCTCCTTCTATTCAGACAAACATTTCCAGACCCACACAGACCTTCCATAATAACAGATGAGCAAACAAAAATAATTTCTATGTCTTCCTTTCAACCTATTCTTTTGTATTCCTAGTTTGGTTTCCAAATTTGTGGTCAGTTCATAATATTTTTATTCATTAATTCATCAGAATTTCCATAAGCAGACACTGAGTGTGTATTCTGTGCCTGTACTATTTTGTTTATATATCTCTCATGAATTTTCAGATTTTCCCATCCTTCTGAAACTGAGAATTCACTTGTGGACTCAGTAGCAATGTTCTTGAATTTAAAGCCTCTGGCACCAAAAAACATGAAATTTACTACGTATGATAATAAATATAGGTTGACTCAACACACTTGCTTACTCAAATCCATTATGTCATAATTATATAGGTTCAATAAATATAATTTTCAAAAAGTTCCATACATCTCATCTTTACAATCATTCTTCAAAATATATGTTCTACCACTTGATATTAAATAAGAAAATTATTTTCAAAAAAGGTTTTTGAGTGAGAGTTTTTTTTTAATTGTGCATTGTGGGCAAATTTTTCTGCATGTATGTATGTTCATCATGTGTGCTCCTTGCCAGAAGGCCAGAAAGGGGAAAAAAAGCACCCCTGAAACTGGAGTTTGGGTATGAGTTGCCAAGTAGGCTGTGGGAATTGATTTGGGATCCACTGGAACAGCAGCCCATGCACTTAAGTCACTGAGCCATGTCTCCAGCCCAGAAAAAAAAATAAAAAAACCCTGAATATTGTAGCCAAGAACAAATAAAAATAGATGTTTGCTTTTAATTCAACTGTGCTTGAATGAAATCCAGTATTATTACATTCCAATACCAAGAGAATTGGAAAGATAACATGGAAAGTGGATAAAATTCAACATTTATGTTTTCCCAGTGTCTAAATCAGTGCCTTAGCATATTTTAGAGATTTCCACATCCATGTGAGTTTGTAGAACCTGTGAATTTTAATTTATTGCTGACTCTCCTACATTAAATTATTTATTATCATTTTTCTGTATTCTTATGGATTAAAACTTGGATATTTAGATTACACACTAGCTAGAACAGGACCATATTTAGTTGAACTTACTGCTATATTCTGTTAGATGGATTATCGGTTTTTTTAGCTTTATTCTTCTTCTGTCATACATTGCATCCCAACCCAATCACATGTTCTCCTCCCTCCACTCCTCCTAGTCCCTCCTTCTACCTCCCCCCAAATCAACTCTTCCTCCATTTCTCTTTTTTTTTTTTTTAAAAAAAAAAAGCAGGTCTCGCAGGGATATCCACCGAAACTGAACATAGCCAAACTAAATACAATAGGACTTAGTACAAACCATCATATCAAGACTGAACAAGGCAACCAGGTTGGTGGAGAAGGGCACAAGTAGCGTCTGAGACAACCCCCACAACCCCGACTCACATCCTTGAGAGTAGCACAAGAACACCAAGCTACATAACCATAAGGTAAATGAAGAGGACATAGCTCATACCCATAAAGGACCTGCATTTGCTGCTTCAGACTCTGTGAGCCCCTATGAGACCTTCATTGTTGATTTTGTGAGTCTTGTTCTCATAGTGTCCTAGAGCTTTCCTGGTCCTGCAGGCGTTCGTCCCCCTCTTTTGTGGGGTTTCCCTTTCTCCACCTAGTTTTAGACTGTGGGTGTCTGCATCTGCCCCCATCAGTTGCGTGATAAAACCCTTCTGATGACAATTTGACTTGGCAATTATCTATGAGAATAGCTGAACATCAAAAGGAATCATGTCACTGCCCTATTTTTTTCCAGTCCTGTTTCCTGCTACCCTGGGTATCTGGGCTGTTCTGCCTCTGATTCCTGGCTGTCAGGGCACTGTCAGGTGTAGGCCCCCACTCATGGCTTGTGTCTGAATTGGACCAGTCATTGGTTCGACATTCCCAAAATTTCTGCTCCACCTTTGTTTGCCTAATAAATCTTTTTATTTTATTTTATTTTATTTTATTTATTTTATTTTACAATACCATTCAGTTCTACATATCAGCCACAGATGCCCTTGTTCTCCCCCCTCCCGCCTCCCTCCCCTCCCCAGCCCACCCCCCATTCCCACCTCCTCCAGGGCAAAGCCTCCCCCGAGGACTGAAATCAACCTGGTAGACTCAATCCAGGCAGGGCCAGTCCCCTCCTCCCAGGCCGAGTCAAGCTACCCTGCATAAGCCCCAGGTTTCAAAAAGCCAACTCATGCAATGAGCACATGACCCAGTCCCACTGCCTGGATGCCTCCCAAACAGATCAAGCCAATCAACTGTCTCACCCATTCAGAGGGCCTGATCCAGTTGGGGGCCCCTCAGCCATGGGTTCATAGTTCATGTGTTTCCATTCATTTGGCTATTTGTCCCTGTGCTTTATCCAATCTTGGTCTCAACAATTCTCGCTCATATAGACCCTCCTCTTTCTTGCTAATTGGACTCCCGGAGCTCCACCAGGGGCCTAGCCATGGATCTCTGCTTCCAGATCCCTCAGTCATTGGATGGGGTTTCTAGCACGACAATTAGGGTGTTTGGCCATCCCATCAGCAGAGTGGGTCAGTTCGGGCTGTCTCTCGACCATTGCCAGCAGTCTATTGTGGGGGTATCTTTGTGGATTTCTGTGGGCCTCTCTAGCACTTTGCTTCTTCCTATTCTCATGTGGTCTTCATTTATCATGGTCTCCTATTCCTTGTTCTCCCTCTCTGTTCTTGATCCAGCTGGGATCTCCTGCTCCCCCAAGCTCTCTTTCCCTTGACCCTCGCCCTTCATTTCCCCCACTTATGTCCAGGCTGTTCATGAAGATCTCATCCATTTCTCCGTCATTGGGCGATCCCCGTGTCTTTCTTGCTGTCCTGTTTTCCAGGTAGCCTCCCTGGTGATGTGAGTAGCAGTCTAGTCGTCCTTGCTCCACATCTAGTATCCTCCTATGAGTGAGTACATACCATGTTTGTCTTTCTGAGTCTGGGTTACCTCACTCAGGAGGATTTTTTCTAGATCCATCCATTTGCCTGCAAACCTCATGATGTCGTTGTTTTTCTCTGCTGAGTAGTATTCCATTGTGTATATGTACCACATTTTATTTACTCATTTTTCAGTTGAAGGGCATCTAGGTTGTTTCCAGGTTCTGGCTATTACAAACAATGCTAATATGAACATAGCTGAGCAAGTGCTCTTGTGGTATGATTGAGCATTCCTTGGGTATATGCCCAAGAGTGGTGTAGCTGGATTTTGAGGGAGATTGATTCCCAATTTTCTAAGAAAGCACCATATTGATTTCCAAAGTGGCTGTACAAGCTTGCATTCCCACCAGCAGTGGAGGAGAGTTCCCCTAGCTCCACATCCTTTCCAGCATAAAGTGTCTTCAGTGTTTTTGATCTTAGCCATTCTGACAGGTGTAGGGTGGTATCTCAGAGTTGTTTTGATTTGCATTTCCCTGATAATTAGGGATGTTGAGCAATTCCTTAAATGTCTTTCAGCCATATGGAAAAACAAAAAACCCAGGATAGCCAAAAGAATCCTGTACAATAAAACAACCTCTGGAGGCATCACAATCCCTGACTTCAAGCTCTATTATAGAGCTACAGTAATAAAAACAGCTTGATACTGGCATAAAAACCGACTTGTGGACCAATGGAATCTAATTGAAGACCCTGACATTAATCCGCACACCTATGAACATATAATTTTTGAAAAAGAAGCCAAAAGTGAACAATGGAAAAAAGAAAGCATCTTCAACAAATGGTGCTGGAATAACTGGATATCAACATGTAGAAGGCTGCAAATAAACCCATATCTATCACCGTGCGCAAAACTTAAGTCCAAGTGGATCAAGGACCTCAACATAAATCCAGCTACTCTGAACCTGCTAGAAGAGAAAGTAGGAAGTAGTCTTGAACATATTGGCATAGGAGACCACTTCCTAAATATAACACCAGTAGCACAGACACTGAGAGAAACAATCAATCAATGGGACCTCTAGAAAGTGAGAAGCTTTTGTAGAGCAAAGGATACAGTCAACAAGGCAAAGCGACAGTCCCCAGAATGGGAAAAGGTGTTCACAAACCCCACATCTGACAGAGGACTGATATCCAGAATATATAAGAAACTCAAGAAATTAGACATCAAAATGCCCAACGGTCCAATTAAGAAATGGGCAATATAACTAAACAGAGAATTCTCAACAGAGGAAACTCAAATGGCTGCCTAATAAATCTTGAAGGCAGGACAGATTTTAGTTTGACAGATTTGTTGTCCCAGCCCCACTGCTAAAAGCCTTGTCTTGTTATAGAAGATGGCCAGTTCTTGCTACATATCCCCCATTACTAGGAGAATTCCCTAGGGTCACCTTTATAGATTCCAGGGGGTTTCCACTACACTAGCTTTCCACATCACAATGCCCCCAATGACCCCAGTTCCAGTTATCTCTGCCAGTACTCTATCCATTTTTGCCCCACCTACCTGATCTCTTCTGTTCCTATCTACACCCAACCCCTGTCCACTCACAAAATCTATTCCATTTTCATTTCCCAGGGAGATTCATGCACACCTACTTGAGCCCACCTGTTACTTAGCCTCTCTGGGTTTGTGGATTTTATAGCATGATAGTCCTTTACTTAACAGCTAGTATCCAGTTATAAATGAGTACATACCATGCTTGACTTTATGGGTCTAGGTTACCTCAGTCAGGATGATCTTTTTCTAGTTCCATCTATTTGCCTGTAAATTTCTTGAAGTCATTGGTTTTAGGAGATGAGTAATACTCCATTGTTTAAATGTACCACTTTTTTATCCATTCTTTTGTTTGTTTTTGTTTTTGTTTGTTTGTTGTTTGTTTGTTTGTTTTTTTTGAGACAGGGTTTTTCCTTAGCTTTGGAGCATGTCCTGGAACTCACTCTGTAGACCAGGCTGGCCTTGAACTCACAGATTTCTGCCTGTCTCTGCCTCCCAAGTGCTGGGATTAAAGTCGTGTGCCACCCCTGCCTGGCTTCTTTATTCATTCTTATGTTGAGGGAAATCTAGATTGTTTCCAGTTTCTGGCATTTATGAATAAAGCTGCTATGAATACAGTTGAGCAAGTGTCCTTGTGTGAGCATGGAGAGTCCTTTTTGTATATGCCCAAGAATGGTATATTTTGGTCTTGAAATTGATTGATTCCCAAATTTCTGAGAATCCACCATATTGATTTCCATAGTGGCTGTACTAGTTTGAAATCCACAAGCAATGAAGGAGTATTCTCTTTGCTCCACATCTTCTCCAGCAAGAACTGTCGTGCGTGCGTGTGTGTGTGTGTGTGTGTGTGTGTGTGTGTGTGTGTGTGTGTGTGTGTGTGTGTTTTATCTTAGCCATTCAGATAGGTGTTAGATGGCATTGCAAAGTAGTTTTAACTTGAAGTTCCCTGATGGATAAGGATGTCGAATATTTATCTTAGTGTTTATAAGGCATTTAAGATGCCTTTGTTGGGAATTCTCTGTTTAGATCTATACTCCGTTTAATGGGACTATTTCATTTGTTGATGTCTAGTTTCTTGAATTTTTTATATATTTTGGATATTAGACCTCTGTCGGCTGTGTAGTTGGTAAAAATCTTTTCCTTTTCTATGGGCTGCCATTTTGTCCAATGGATGGTGTCCTTTGACTTACAGTAGCTTCTCAGTTTAATGAGGTCCCATTTATAAAAGGTTGTTCTTAGTGCTGTGTATAGGATTTTCCTTTTTTTGTTAACATGACATTGTTAACCTTTATTGCTGAATTGAGATTTTAGCATTGCTGGAAGGCAAGTGTCACATTGCATCCCCATTGTTTCTTCACACATGTTTTTGTACAAATAGTATATATATATATATATATATATATATATATATACACATAATATATAAATATACCTGTGTGCATGTATGTATATGATGTTTAATATCATGTTTGAGTCAAGCAGATTAAATTCTGGGAAAGGAGATATACTAAAATTTTAACTTGATTTTATAATAAAATAAACCTTTAAATTCCTATGTAGTTTATTTAGTCTAGACACTGGAAATATTACAGATAATAACTAAAATATGGTCATTGTGGTCCCATTTGAGAATGCAATTACTTTGGACATTTGTTAAGTAATGTCTGGTCTAGTCCCCATTACTTATAAAGTAATTTCATTTCTACAATCCTATTTTTAATAGCAATCATTAGATTTTATGTGTAAAGGTTATTTGATTGCAGTTTTGAACCTTGCATATTTTAGAAGAAACATAGACAAATGCTTTTCAGGATTTAGAGTAGTATCAGAGAAAGTATTTCCTGAAAAGCATACTGCTAAACATGTTAAGTCTACAACAACTAGTGAGGAAGAACATCAAGTTCCAAGACACATGACGTCATGAAGTTACATGCAGGATACCCTAATTACAGAACAAGGTCAATGAGTGTGAGCTAAAGAGAAAAAGGTGACTCTATGAAAGCAGAGATCAGAGAGTTAGGCATCTAATGAGATGCTGAAAAGTTTTAAGCTTCATATCATAGATGCAATAACTTTATACTTATAGGAATAACTAAATAATAAAATGTAGGAGTACAGGGTGAAACACAGGGCAGCACTGCTCTCAGTACCATGGGCATAACAATGACTATTCACACAGGACTGAAAACAACAATAATGAAAAATCTTGTTTCTGTCAAATAAACATGAACTAAAAATATGTCATTAACTTTGAAATATTTAGCTCATCAGTAAAAATCTACAGAACATTCAATAGAGAACTAGGTAAACATAAAATAGAATAGAATTAATATTTATATTTGTTAATTAACTGAGGCATCCATGTAGTTTAAGAAAATGGTTAAAATTTTAAGTACTTTTGTGATATTTATGTCATTATTTCCACAGTAAAATATGACCAACAGTTAGTCTAGAGAACTGGCAAGAAGAATTTAGTTGTAAAGATATATTATATAAGGGAAACAATAGAACCGAAAAGAAAATACTGTTCACTCATTGAATGTTGGATTATAGGAAATCTAAACTACCAGATAGCACATGCATCTTTATGGATAATGATGATAGAAAATTGTAATGACTGAAATAATGCTATGTGTAAAGAAAAAATATAGTTGTTTGAAAACATTGCTTAAACATTTAGATATTAATAGATATCAGGCTTTGGTGGACACCCTATAGTATCTTCAGCTGCTAGAATAAAGAATTAGACACAAAGTTACAGCAGAAGACCACATAGCTTGTGTGAATGCTAAGAGCTACAGAAACAAACTGCTTGACAAACATGTTCATATGTAACGGGAATAAATTACCTTATTGGGTTTAAGGCCTCTTCCAGAAGTTGGGAATTATTCCTGATACCATTTTTGGATCTAAAATGCTGTTGTCCAACTGGTCATAGGGCCAGGGAGGAACCAATCTTATTGTTTTGTTAAATAAGCAGTGTCTTAAACTAACTCTAAATGACTTATATGGTTGCATATATAAATTCATAGTCATTGTTACACCATGAAGAAGACATCAAGCCAGCATGGAGGGATGAAGTATACTTAAAATCCCATGTCTGGATTATGGAATATTTGCAGTTTATAGATTATGTGAGGAGAGTCACTTTTTCTTAAAGATATGATCCCTGTCAAACCAACCACACTCTTGTAATTTCACAAATCTGAGAATATATAGATAGCACAAATGGACTTAATGTGTTAATAATAAAAGGACAGTTATTTGGGTAGATAGGGATAGATGTATCTGAAAGAAGTAGAGAGTAAATATCATCCAAACACAATATACAAAGTTCTTAAGGAATTGATACTTTTTCAAATAGCACATTTTGAAGAGAGGAAAGCAGCCCAGAACAGAGAAAAAGTTTAGAAACTCCTGGGAGTGATGCACAGATGAACGGGCTTTTATATTTTTTGGCATATTACACACGTTCTGCATCATTTCCATGAGATGGGCTACTTTGTGCATGCTCTGTTGAATGTTGACTTTGGTGGGGAGAGTCTTCAAATTTCCTCTGTGTCCATAGGTTTTTCTCCTGTAATAGATCTCTGCATTCTTTACAAAAGGCCTTTGTGATCCCACTCTTTTCCCTACTTTACCACTTCATTAGGCCAGCTCAATGAGGATTCCTAGGAGTAAGTATTTAACAAATATGTGATGTTTGTGTTTGTTAATTATAAACTTAAAGGACAAGATTAAAACATAGACTGTCGAACAAATAACAAAGAGTGGTAAAAAGAGAAAAACATAAAACTTTTCCTTACAAACATATTAATAAATAAGCTTATTTTAGTTACTTTAAATTTGCAATAAATTAGTGGTAGAAGCAGAAGGCAACTTGTCACATTGCGTACACATTCAGGACAGAGTAGTGACCTCTGCTAAGTTTTCTCTCTCTTTTCTGTTTTGCTTGTTTGTTTGCTTGGTTTTTTTGCTTTTGTTTTTGTTTTTGTTTGAGACAGGATTTCACTTCGCATTCCTGGCTTTCCTGGAACTGGTTCTGTAGACAGGTCTGGTATTGAACTCAGTTCTGCCTACCTCTGCCTCCTGAGTGCTGGGATTAAAGGTGTAATCACAATGGCTAGCACCCTTTGTGTTTTCTATTCTCTCCAGAAACTCAGCCCATAGAATGGAGCTGCCTTAATGTAGAGTTGGATCCTCTTAGCTCTATTAACTTTATCTAGAATATTCTTCATAGATATGTTTAGATGTTTTATTCCATAATAATGACTCTAAATCTCATCAAGCTCACAATTAGAATTTACTGTCATAGGAACTTTGACTAATCTTACTGAATAAATTTGAATGCAAGCATAATATGTCAAACAATTATCTACATATTTATTCCAGTTATTTAATTCCTTATAGAACACCTTAAAAATTTATTTGCTACCTTCCAGAAAGACTGTAGAAAATAACTTTAAAAAAAATAGAGCCCATTTTAACCTGAGACTCTGTTGAACAAAGATCACATCAACCCACAGTAGATTTCTCTGAACTAAATGTGTTTTATTTCTTAGATTTTTATGTATAGAAAAGTAAATTTTACTGTTTTATAATCTATTCCATAAAAGTTACATAGACCATTGTAAATGTTGGGTCAGATACAGAGATTTGTAATCTGCCTTGTCCCAGATTCTGCTTTGTAACATGTTCAAGTTCATACATCCCACATATTCTGAGCAAACAGCAAATTTTGGGTTCTTTTCTGTATACTCTTCTGTGCTTACTGTACAGAAGCTTGAGAACTTTAATAGTTGCTCTGCTCTTCAGGTTAGATATGCAATCACTTATACACAACTCTATCATGGGGTTAAAGAGTGCTATCAAGTCCTTCTTACTCTCAGCTTTATAATCAGCCCTTAAATGACTCAAGTTTCTCACTATACAGGTCACCTGTATACATGGATGTGGTGAGGGAGTTAGTTGAGGAACTTCCACATTTCAAAGGTACACATATAACAACAAATTTTATTTATCATAGCATTTAAAAATGTTAAAAGAGTGCTTAGCTTAATTTTTTTTATCAGTTCTACAATCTAAAATTGGGGGATATATTAAAACTGGTACATAACTCAGCAAGCTATGACTCACAGAACAAACTGTTCTCACACCTGTTTTTTTTGAAATAATAATTATGAAGTCAGTGAAATCTCCAAAAATAGTATGTAAATTAACTGTATATTGTTCATCCTGAGTAACCCAGTAATGACATTTTATAAAACCATAGTAAAATAAGACCAAGATTCTGATTTGACATTACATGACTGACAAAATTATGGACCTTAACTGGATTTCCACAAATTTATACACATTAATTTATGACCACTGTGTCTATATGTACAAGGAGATCTTTTATGATATTTTATTGCTTTTGTAGATGTGTTTAATAATGCTACAAATAGTCAAGACCAGAACTACCTCGTCATCATGAAGAATTTTTTTCACATTAATTCTTTATTTTTCTTCTATTATAACCCTCTGTGGTAATCATAACTGAAACCTGGGTCCTCTGAGCAGAGTTTCTGGTGTGAATTTTCTCAAGACAATTTTAACTTAATTCCTGATAAGGAGAATTGATGAACATAGACACTTTCTAGAAGTCACAGCTCAAGGAGTTGTAGGTCTTGGAGACGGCATAGAAAGTGAAAGTTGCCCAGCATGGCAGTGTGGCCCCTGGCTGGTGTGTAGCAGTCATCAACGATGGCCACTGGTCACACACGCAGTGAGGATGCGTTGCCTCTGGGACCAAGGATGAGGCCCAACAATACAGAGGCACAACAGCCTGTCATCTTACATGGACCAGTGTGGGGCTCACAAATCTTGTTCCCCCAGCCTCTTTACATAGGGAGAATGGAAAGCTAGGCCAAGATGATTGCCTCTCAGATGGCAGTGGATACTTCCTTGGAGCAGTTAAGACCAAGACCAACATTATATTTCTGGATAGTGGCAAAAGCCTTGAACCCACTCCAGTGATGAACCAGCTTCTTCACTGGCTTGATTTTTAGAATCCCATTCTTTACCAATGCTCCCAGGAGAAAGTCAATAATCTCAGTCACCCATGGACTTGATCTTCATTTCCTTAACCAGGAGGTCCAGCTTGGTGATGAGGATATACTCCTTGTCTTTGATGTTATATCCATGAGCCGCACAGCCACATAGTTAGTTGCTTTGACCACACAATGACACCTAATGCTGATGCTCCTGAAATCTCTGTGGGAACGTAGGTTGTCCTCCATATCTCAGACTCCAAGTCCTCTGGGCCTTTCTGCTGCACTGGCATTGATCACCGTTGGGTGTTTTCTTAAAGAAGCAAGAATCTTATTATGTGATAATATTCATTAAGAGTATCTATCTGTCCCACACTAATGAAAAGCATACATCTATTTATCATCTCTCCAATTTTATCAGCCTTTAAGCAATAAATACGTAGGATTATACGTGTGAAATATTTCTTTAAAATGAATTTAATCTTCAACAATTTCATATATGTATATAGTATGTTCTGGTCACACTTTCCACTCTGTCTTCTCTCATCACCCTCTGTGCCCCCAAAACTTCTCTCCACCAGACTATTATGACTATATTAGTCAGGGTTTTCTAGAAGAATAGAACTGATTAGAGTGCTCTACAGATTGTGTCAGTCAAGCACAAAATTAAAATGGCTGTTTCCTGACAGAAAGGCCAAAGATATAGCAATTGTTCAATCCAAAAGCCTGGATAAAAGCTTTGACTTCGGTCTATGTTAGAACCCTGAAGGAAGCAGATTTTAGTCCAGTAAAGGAATGCTTAAACAGCAGAGCAGATGAATTTGACGGTGAGAGTGAGGGAATGAAGGTAAAAAGCAAAGGCTTTATTTTTCAATGTCCTTTAATGTAGGCTTCCATCAGAAGGCGCAGCCCGTATTTAGGATTGGACTTCCAACCTCAAATGATGCATTCAAGGAAACCCCTTACAGCTGTACCTGGCTGGTTGGGGTTTAGTATATTCCAGATACAGTGAAGTTGATATCCAAAACTGGCCATTGCAAATCTATCCCTTGTCAATCTGACACACAATCACATCGTATGGCATGCTGATTACAGAAAACATTAACCACATTGTGTAGATGAGTCTTTCTCTGTCATTCCAGCCAGCTCCCAAATCATGACCCAGAGACTTATTATTAATTATGAAAGCTTGACCAATAGCTGGGACTTGTTTCTAACAAGTTCTTATATCTTAAGTTAAACCATTTCTATTAATTTACTTTCTGCCCTGTGGCTTTATTACCTCATCTCTATAGTGTTCATACTGTTTGTTCTGTGTCTCATAGTGTCTCCTTGTGACTCCATCATCTACAGAATCCTCTCTGCTCTGAAATCCTGCTTAGCTATTAGCCTTTCAGCTAAGCAATTTGTGATAAATCTTCACAATGTACAGAAAGATTATTCCACAATAATAATCTTTTTATTATACTTAATAATACTTATACTTAATAATAAAAGTATTTTTCCCTTTTTATCTAAATAAAAAGAAGAGGTTTTAACTCTAACAGTAAAACTATATACAATAAGCACAATTACAATTACCAGTTACAAATTACATTTGCCATGTCCATTCTATTTGTATTTGGCACGTTTGGGGAAAATACTATCTATTCTATCTTGACTTGAGTCCAAAGCTCTGTACCTAATTTACTTTCTATCATAACTAAGAAAAACTGCAGCTATAACTATCTAGTTTTCAACTCCATCAAAGACCCCAGAAAGATAATATTACCTGAGTAAACAGGAAGTTTACTATATACCATTTCCAGACCTACAGAAATTACAGAGGAACCTTGGGACAGTACCTCAAGGTTCTTCTGCAATGTTGGAGCATCCATCTCTAGCCTACAAGCCTAGAAGATGTGACAGAGATTTTTATGAAGCAGGAATTTTGAAGGACTCTCTAGCCTTGTTTGGCAAAGTTCAGCAATCACTTTCCTTTGTATTCTGCAGAATATCTGTCAGATTTTTTTATGAAGAAGGAATTTTGAAGGACTGTCCCACCTTATCAACAGTCTTTTGTCTTTGTGTCCTGCTTGTCCAGTTTGTACAACATACTGTCAGCACTCAAGACAAGAACTGGTTCCTACTCAAATGTTTAGTTTGTGACATTTAAAACAAACTCCATATGGAATTTCTTCAATGTCAATCATCTTCCCTGAAGTAAATTGGTGCTGCCAAGAGCACACATGTCTCATTGTCATGAAAAGCCCTACATAAACAAAACATTTTAAATGTCATATTCTCTAGGTCGTTTAAGTGTCTGAAGACCATCTATCTACTTAAAATATATCTGTTTGATCTTGAAAATATATCTAACATGACTATAAGTTTGATTGTTATAGGTGACTATTAACTTGCATTTCTTTATATCCTATGTAATAATAATTTTCAAGGACTAGTAAATTTACATTAAATGTTTAGATAAGCTGTATAGGTACAATACTTTAAACAAGACTAGAGACATATATACTGTAGATTTCGTATCAGTATACAAAAATCCATACTGATGTAAAATATTTGAGATTAGTTGTTCAACAGTAGACTCAACAATGCATTCTTTCACCTCATCATTTTTATACTATATTCCCCCACTTTTCCTTCAGA
Source organism: Peromyscus attwateri (assembly GCA_902168425.1). Classification (NCBI taxonomy): domain Eukaryota; kingdom Metazoa; phylum Chordata; class Mammalia; order Rodentia; family Cricetidae; genus Peromyscus; species Peromyscus attwateri. The sequence continues at coordinate 6,354 of CABHPP010000248.1, read as the reverse complement.
AAGAGATCCTTGAATTTAATACCTTTGTTAAGGTTTTTCCTGATAGTGCCCAATAACAACTTGGAAACAACCCCCCCCTAAATAATGACAAACATCTATAACCCATCAAATGACCAAAAATCATCTACACCACCTTTGGGAATCTGGGTGTCATGTTTTTTGACTGCTTCCTTTTGTTTGAGGGTACTGGAATCTTTAGGAGACCCTAGAAAATTGGTATAATGGACAAGTCCTAGGATTACTTGTTATACAGTCTTTGTGCAATGTAAAAGTTCAAGGTTTACCTGAAGTCCTGGGTAGAGTAGTCAGTTAGGCTGGAACATCTCAACCACCATCCTTGAAGCTCCTCCAGATGTAGAACTCTGAGGAAACTGCAACAGAGACACTCTGGGAGGCTGGATCTGTGCCACCTGTTTTCATTGGTATCTGGTCCCCTTGCTCTGAAAACACATAAACTTTCCATGGTAATATACATATCTGCATCAACACAAGTATAGAATGGGCAGTGTGCACAATTTAGTTAAAGATTATTTTTTATTTTTTGTTTGAGTAGGTAAAAGACATCTGTCATCTTTATACATCTGTTTGGACTGTATAATCAAACTGTAATATAAATCTCTACCCGTGCCATATTATTTGATGACATGTAATAATAAGTCATGAAGACTCTGTAGCTAATAAGATTTATCATGTCTTATCTCATCTCAAAGTTGTTTCCATGTAAAAGGATCAGCTTACACATCACCTTTCCTGTAGTCTGTTTTTGGCTTCTTTTCCCATGTCTGTAGCCAAGACACTCAGGAGGTCTCTCCTGGTCAAATCTGATCTCTATTAACCTATAAGGAATCCATAGCCTATTGTCTCCTGTGGAATCAAAAGTATAACTTCTTCCCCAACATAACACATCTTTTGAGTTCCATTTTGAAATTTAGATATTTCTAAAATACATAGGTTGTTTTAATACAGTAGTTTCCATAATCCAATGTCTCTCAGCAGCTATTGTTTTTTGTTCATTAGCTTTTAAAAATTTCAAGGTCAACAAGACACCATAGTGGTTACAGACTTCCTGTGTATTTTCCATCCTTATGTGGCTTATTGTTTATTACTTTACTATCTCTTTAATGGCTTTAGTTTTTTTATTTTTTAAATATTTATTTTTTATTTGACTGTCTATACCCCCTCCATTTTTTAATTTGCACATTGTTAAACACACTGTAATCTGTTTAGAGGGTTTTATTTTTTTGGATGAACCTACTTCTTTACTGCATATCTGTAACATTTTCTGTCTATATGAGCAAAACCTTAAAACTGCCCTGCAGCTTAGCTCATGGCAAATGTAAATTTCTAGTCTTTGAAAGTTATTATTGCAAACTATTTGGAATGATAAAGAAATACAGGTTAGTAGTTAGTCACCTATTGCAGTCAAACTTATAGTCATGTTTGGTATGTTTTCAACATCAAACAGATATATTTTAGATTGACAAGTGGTCTTCAAACACTTCAGAGCTCTACAGAATTTGGCATTTAAGATGTTTTAATAGCATAAGGGTTTTTTGTTTGTTTTGTTGTTTTTGTTACAGTGAGATGAGGTATGTCAGCTCCTGACAGAACCAATCTACTTCAAAGAAGTTGATGAGCATCAAAGAAAGTCCATATGGAGTTTCCTTTCTTTGTGGCAAAAGTTAGCCACTGGGAAAGAAATTGTCTTTACCTCAACTGCTGACAGTATGCTGTCCCTACTGGACAAGTAGGACAGAGAAGAGAGTAACTGCTTAACCTTGCCAAGACAAGGTGGGGAAGTCTTTCAAAAATCCTACTTCACAGATAAGTCTGTTGGATATTCTAGGCCTGTAGGCTGAAGATGAATGCTCCAGCATTACAGAGGAACCTTGGGTGACTGTCCAGGCAGCCAGCTGTTTCTATCATTTCTTATTTTTGGAAGTTGTTTGCTCTACACTTTCTGTTTACTCAAGTAATATTATATCCTTCTCATGTCTCTTATGGAATTGAAGACTAGATAGTTATCATTATAGTTTTCCTTATTACCAGAGTCAGAAAAAAAAAAACTCACTAAAGAGGTATAAAATGTATAAGTTTGAGAGATATCAAAAGATAGTTTTGGGTTGGTAATGCAAATTAGAATAGAAAGTGAATTAGGTATAACACATTGTACTCACCAACATAGGATGGATAATGGAACATTTTCTCTGAATTTGTTAAATGCTAAATGGGCTAGTTAATGTTAATGTAAATATTGCCTGTACATATTTATATATAGTTATTGTACTTATTGCATGTAGTTTTTCTGTTACTCAGATTTAATATTAATTATCTTAGTAATCTAGGTACTGATCTTTAATTTCCTATAAATTAAAAAAAAAACACAACTGATAAATTAATGGCAATTCCAATAATTGTTGTTGTGGATGTGTATGTGTGACAATAATTGAATATAAAGAAGACAGGAATTTGAAAGAGAGCAAGGCAAGAAGGATACATGGGATGGCTTGGGATGGAGAGTAGAGGAAATTTTGTTATTATACTCTATTCTCAAAACAAAATAATGATTATAAGAGAAAAACTCAGGCATTAGCAACCCAGAAGCAAATATTCTTATACTTGGTTGCTCACCCATAGGAGAAAGATTAAGTCTCTATTGATGAAGATATCATACCCTTCAGATAGCCTGAAGGAGTCTCTGAGCTGGAACTGTTCTGAATGCTTCTACTCTGAGAACTAGATCTCATGGTAGCAGAAGGTGCCATGCAAACTTCTGCAAGAGGGAACCAACCAACAGGCTTACTCAGTTCTGATCCATACGATGCATAAAAACCATCATGGGATGATTATCCTATGTATGCGATTGTTGATACATATTTTGGCAATAATCAACAGCCATTTCATTAAATTTAAGACCTGATAAATAGGAAAAATCATGCCTTGTCTGATTTTTTGTTACTTGGAAACCTAGCCAAGTAACAACCTAGAGCTAGTGAAGTCATGGATCTTAGAGGAGAACCTATAACTGCCAATTTACCAAACTAGCATAATCCCTAATTACATTCTAAGGTTTTGTTTTTCTACTCACAGACAAGTATAGATCTCATCCCTCATCAAGGAAACATCTCTTTGCAATAGATAGAGACTATTATAGACCACCAGCACCAACCAAAATGAAGAGTGGTGAAGCCCATTGCCAATAGATAGACACGTCTCCAGAAAAAAAATACATAAGGTTCAGAGAACTTTGCTGAAGAGGGGGGAGAAAGTTTTAAGAGCCAGAGGATTAAGAAATTTTTGTAAGACTATGTTTCCTAGTAATATCTGAAGCTACACACATAAAATCTCACCAACAAAACTGCTTAAGTGTGAACTAAACAAGGAAAACAACAATGGACTTTCAAAGTGGGTGGGGGAAAGTCCAAAGGATTCAACACTATGAAAAGCACTATAGGCAACTAAATAATATTAAGACTGGGAAAAATAATCTTCCCCAGGGAAGAATATACCAATTGGTTATCAAATGCCACATGTCCAGTCCTGAAAACAAACATGCAATTAATATTATACAGAATTAACAGGTTATATATGCACTTACTTTTGTTAAAATTATACATCTGAGGTGGCCTGAACTTGTGATCATCATCTTGTTTCTGCCTTCTAAGTTCTGGAATTATACAACTAGTTTTAAACCATTTCTGTAGTAGATAAAAATTATACAATATTAACTTGCATGTCTAAATATTTTCATTAGTTTTATGATTTATTTTAATTTCTTCTGCATGATAAACTAAAGTGATAACTAAAAATACAATTTCATTGATTATAATTTCTGAATTTCAAATCACAAACAACAATATAGAGGTGCAATAAAAATCGTCCTTTTTTTTCAGAATTTTAAAATGGCTCACAAACACTTAAAAAGTCAATGGCAAAATATATTAGCAATACATCACTCAGAGAAGACTTAATTTGAACTGTAGTTTAGATTTTAACTTTTAAAATGTCTAAGATGGAAATTAGTTAAGTTATTATAGTTATATAATATTGTATATACATTTTTGATTACTTCATGTTCTTATTATAGTTATAAATGGCACAGAGCCATATCTAATTTATATTAATCTCTCTTATGAAGTCTAAAATGTTTAAATATCATGGTACAATCATTATATATTTCTTAAGGAAAAAAAACTTGTTTCCATCCATTATGAAAAATTTTAGCTCATTTGCTAATGATTATTGTTTTTGAAACATCATCTATGATTTTGTCACTATATGTTTGAGTGTGTGTAAATATACCAGGTGTGTGCAGGCAAATCTGTGTGTATGTCACATAACTGCGTGGTTGGAGGTCAGGGGACAATTCTAAATGCTAGAATTCACTCTCAATACTTCTTGAGAGAGGGTGTCTTGGTTGTTTGTCACTGTATTGCATAAACTGAACCAGAGGGTTCACTGGATTCCCTATCTCTACATCCCATTTCATCATACTGGCTCCTAGATTACTGTGGCTGCATGTAGGATCTTAATGGCAAACATTTTATGCATTGAGATATCACCTCAAACCTGTTCTCCATGTTTCTTACAGTCTTTTTCCAACTTGTTTTAAATAAAACATCTAGAGCATACACAACTGTGTGTTTAAGAGATAAATCAATATTTATACATAATTTATCTGCCCTATTCCTATAATTATGCAAGCAGTGAATGGATTTCTTTCTTTCATTTTTGTTGGTTTTGGAGATTGAACTCAGTAACTTGCACATTTTAAAGCCTGTATTTTAAACCAATCAGCTATACCTCCAGTTATTAAGTTACTTCTAGGTCATATCTGAACTATATCTCCCACAACAGAATTAAAACAACAAACCTTTCTCTGTGGCCTCAGATGAGTAAAATCAAAGTTTATTTTTCACCATGAAACTATCTCAAAAGAATATCTTTCTAAATTTGTAAGTTACCATAGCTACACTCAATAACTTTGATCTAATTCCTTTTATGATAAGGGAAACAGTTTGTAAAGTACAAAATAAAGAGTACACACTGTATTTTAATGATTAGATTTCTTAAACAATTGATGTAAGGGAACCTCCAAAGATATGTACACATACACATAGTATTTTAATTCTGTGTATCAATTATTTCAAAAAAATTGATAAGCAGACTCTATATCACTTAAAAACAAACAAACAAACAAACAAAAAGCCAACACATTATAGTTATAACCAAACAAAGGATGGCCAGCACAGTTGAAGCAAATGTCAAGAAGAGGGAGCTGCAGAGATTGGTCAGTGGTTAAGAGCATGCCTTGCCCTTGCAGAGGACCCATGTTTGTCCTCAAACACACAAATGGTGAAACACAATCATCTATAACTCCAATTTCAGTAGTTTCCTCTTTAAAATGCCATAGGCACTAGGAAGGCTTGTGGTGCTTATGATGTTCAGGCAAAATATCAGACACATAAAATTAAACAAATAAATCTAGTCTTTAAAGTAAATTTAAAAAAAAATAGATTGTATCATGTTAGTCTTGCCTAGAGAAAGATGTCAAGAATTCATCAGAGTCTGGTTATTGAACCAGATTCACAAGATGTAATTGGTTTACGGCATATGGTTATCACATAAATTGTTAAAAAATCTGGCACCAAATTGTAACTATTGTTAACATCTGGGCTTTCAGTTTTTCCTATTGAGGTTCTAATTTTATCAGTCACAGAGAATTATCCCAAATACCCATCATTTCAAAACATGTAGTATACATCAGCTACTCTATAGGATAGAAATGAATACGAGTCAGCAAGATGAAATTGAATATAAAAAAAAACAAAACAATGCAGGGTGTATGGAAGGAGCTTGAAATATTCAAATTGAACAAAATAAGAAAGTTAAGATAGTGAATGGAAATAAATTATTAGATGAACAGGCTCTATTTTGTGGGCATGGTCATGACCCTTTCTTAAGTACTACTCCATTGTAATAAAACTAAAAACAATTTATATTCACTGTGGTAGTTTTCTCCATGTATATGTACATATTATAACCGCCTTTGGCTTTTATCACTTCTAGTTTTGTGTTTATTGGCACTTATAGGCAGTAATGAGTTATGCAGCTAATACATTTTGGAGTTTAGCATTTATATATTTAGAATTAATGTGACTTTTGATTTGGTAGATTTGAAATGTTTCATTTTACTCTTTGCTATCCACTAAACAAACTGATTTTCTTTAAAACATATTTTGTAATTTCAGTACTCAGAATTTTCTGTCTCACTCTCCTTTCATCCCTTTGATTTTTGTTTTTGCTAGTTTGTTTCATATTTGGGCATATATTAGTCTTAATGATTGGAATTTT